>MNAD01001609.1:0-75164 GCA_001895945.1 Trametes pubescens
GTAAATACCTGGACGGGATTCGGGGCATCATAGAGGCGAAGAGCGCGTCCGTGGCCGGCGCATGAAGGGTCTGTACAGACGCGGGGGGAGGGGTAGAGCATATGCTCCGCTTGCCATGCAACGTGAGGTGAGAAATTAGGATGAGGGGATTGGACGTACACAACAATTGATCCAGCTCCTCGGTGAGCCATCCATCCACCGAGCCGTCTTCGCCGGCGGCACTGTCCTCGAGAATATCCGCTCCCTCGGCCCAAATCCACGCTCCAATCGCAGTCCAAAGCGTCTGAACGCAGTCCTCGGATGCCCCGAGACGGCAGCTCACGAAGGCAAGGATGTAGGGCGGCAGTTCGGCAGGAGGTTCGTTCGCATTCCAGGAGGATGGCATGCGGTGAAGGATGACGGGCATAAGCTTGGTAGAGAGACGAATAAAGCGTATCAGAGTACCGAAAGTGGTCCCTAGAGCGCCAGGACTGGCAGAAAGAGCGTGTATTAGAGAGGCAAGCGNTAACNTGGCGACGTATGTACAGGATTGAACAGAAACGAACGCGATCGACGCGACTGGGTANTGAGCTCATGGGCGCTTCCTGACTCGGCGCTTGCCGGGGGGTAGCAGGGGGTCGTACGGGGGTTGCGGGGGGCAGCGGCAGTTCGGGATTTGCGACCGTTCTCCGGGGGACGGGCGCTTGGAAGATTAGGCGGACGTTTTAGGTTGCGTCATCTAGATCGGAGCTGCGGCCATCAAGGCTAGCTCGAATTAGGCACGCCTGGGACGGTTACCGCTAGGGTCTCAGAAGCGCGTGTCCTTCCTTTCTCTTCAACTTCCCTCTCCCCCCCACTCCCCGCCCACGCCCCTCCTCCTCCTCCTCCTCCTCCTAATTACTTCCCTCCCCCTCGCTGGTCGACCCGCTACTACCACCATCTCTTAATGCGCGCCGCCCGTCCCTTATGTTCCACCCCATCCTGCCAGCTCCTCCAAAGCACGCGTCCGGCCAGCACCAGTATGGCACCAGAACGCGCTCCAACTCTGCCATCAAGCCCTCCATCCGCCTCCGCCACTCCCCCGACGCGCCGCAGTCCCAGAGGCGTATCAAACCCGCCCCTGTCCGCAAGGCCCGAGCAGACAACGTAGAGGGCGCCCCTTCCCCCGCGCCCCCGCCACCCGATCTCCCTGCTTTCCCGCCTCAGCACGTCTATCTCCATCCGGAGGACGCCGCCAACAAAGTTTTCATTGCCCTTGGGCGCGCTCTCATGTCTGTCGTACGTCGTCAAACTATATCTGTTGAGCGTGTATATGCATATCCTCGATCTTTCAGGACAACCGCGCAATCACGGTCAAGGATCTTGCCGAGCTCTCGATGAAGTCGGGTCTTATGTGTCAGAAGTGCGTCGTATGCTCGCCTATTGTGATACCTCGCCTAACCTCGTATTATTTTGCCAGTGTCTCCGCTGCGGGCCAAGCTATCGCAACATTCATCCGCACCCACTACGCCCGATGCGAAGCACAAGACGACCAGCCACTCCTACTCAAGCACGGCATGTCCGGCACCATGTTCGACGACGACCTTGTCCCAGCCCTGTACTCCCGTGTCGGCGGCGCGCACTGCACCCTTAACAACGGAGCGCAGGATAGGTTGACCAACTTCCGGCGAGGTACGCAGGTGTGGTATCTTAGCAAAGCAGCCGGTGCACCTTGTCCATTCGCCCGAGCGGGAATCCGCCTTTGCGAGTACAACGAAGACGGGAGGATTGGGACCGTCCCTAATCCCGGCAAGGAGCGGAAGCGTGAGCGGGATCGTTTGCGCAAAGCAGCACAAGCGTGTGGCCAGAAACGGAAGAGGCTTCCGCGCTCGTGCGCTGACAAAGGTCCGCTCACTTCTGATTCCTCGGACGACGATGAAGAAGAGAGGCCACCCAAGGTGAAGCTCACTCTCAGACTCCGACCATGCCTCGCATCTACCCCAGGCGCGTCTTCCTCTCACTCGGCAAACTCCGTCTCCATGTCTCCGTCGGCAAGTCCTCAACCAAAGGAGGATTCTGACGTCGAGCAAGACTCGGATTACGACTCAGACAGTGATTCGATGTCTGTGGAGGAAGATGAAGACGACGATATGAATGAGCCCGGACCTGCCTTATTACTCCCTTCCCAGCGTTCCCCCGGACCTCGCCCGTTCTCTCTTCCTCAATGTGCTCCTCCACCTCTTCCTGGCTTCCCCTCTCTCCCCGACGCCTACCGACGCTCTATGTCCACCCCGTACAGCGAGAGGTCCGGCTCCCCCCCGCCGGATTCTGAAGCTGAGGACGATGATTACCATATCACCATGACAGATGCTCGCCGACTGTACGCGCGCTCTTGTGCGTCTACGGAGGACGAAGATTCTGCCTGGGACGGCGACTTCTTCGGCGACGTCGATGTGGACGCCGAAACTCAGTGGGACAGCCCAGGTCCCCGTTCGCCCTCGGTGCAAATCGAGGACGAGGTCGTCGTCAAACAGGAGCCCACTGATGTCCGCGGCCTCCTGGATGCTTGGGAGGATCTGGAGACTCGGGCGACCGACTTGAAGGTCATCGACATTGTGGCGCAGGCTGCTGCGGCCGAGCGTCAGATGGAAGAACAAGCCGCGTCAGATGATCTTTCGAAGTGGTCATGGCCGAGTACACTTTCGGAGAGCACCGAGCATATCAAACAGGAGGACGTCGAGCCAAATCTATTGTTCTCTGACAGCGAGTTCTCGCCGCCACCGGACTCCATGCCTCCTCTCACCCATTACGACTACGACCCGTATGACTCCCCCGTGGAGGAACGCTCGTTCAGATTTGACGCCGGCTCATCCATCGACTCGCAGTGGAGAGACGTGGAGATCCTGGGCCCGGACAGCGTCAAGCCCCGCGATCTCGAAGATGGAGTGTGGCACGAGTACCGAGGCCGGGCCGCTTCTCCAGAAGAGCCAATTCGGTCGCCCTGCCCTGGATCTTCTACTGTTCCCGACCCTTCTTCGCCCTCGTCTCCGAAACTCTCACGCGCTGCGCTCACCCCACTGGATGTGAAGTCGACGGATGTGGGTGCAAGCATTGTCCAGGGAAGGAATATGTCGATCACCTCGCCCACATTGCTCGCGTCCTTGACTTCGCTTTACATCCGCAGCCCCACTATGCCCGCGCCGTCCGTCCAGCGCAATGCTGGCTACGCGGTGGGGGATGCGCCTGCCGCAGCGCCCAGCACGTCCTCGACCCGGCACCCTTCGGAGGACGAGCCCTTGGTCGTTCACACTGTCGACCAACTTGAACCGGCTATTTCTGCTACCCAATTCGAAGGTGCGTTGTTTACATGTGTCCCGAGAGCGTGGAAACTGACAGGTCGTGTCTTCCACCTGTAGGAGTGCCCGTGTATCAAATGACCCTGGGCTCATCCTTGGTCCTTCGCCGCATTGACACAGACTTCGTGAACGTGTCTCCCATCGCGCAGCGTCTTCGTGTGTCTTGCCCCTCGGCATCTAACGCCGTGACGGTCATGGGCGGGTCGCCAAGCATATGCGGAACGTGGGTCCCGCTGGACGTCGCGCGAACTATGGCCAAGACCGAGTCCGCCCTCGGGACGTTCCTGTCCTACGACCTGCGCTGTCTTTTCCCGCCGTCCCTCAACGCAGTACACCCTGTTGGCGATCGGCAACCAGCTTCCTCCGGGTATGGTCACCAGTTCAAGTCGGCATCAGAGGCAAGGCGTCAATCCATGACTTCGCACCGGCTGGAGCTCCCGCCGCGTGAATTCGAGGTCTCATGGGAGGACCACCTTTCCACGCACCCGTCCTTCATTCTCGCGACCTCTGAGCTTGATGGGCACCGACCGGCCATCGAGGAGGTACCGCTCCCCGTCGTGGAGACGCTCAGCCCCACGGAGGAGGCGATGTTCCATGTGCTGTGCGCGGATCCGGAATGGGACGAAGCGCCGCGATCGCCGACCGAGGAGCACGCGCCGGAAGTGGGCGACACCGCCATCCGCCCGGCGGACAATGCAGAAGCCCCGCTGGACCGCCCGCTCCGTCGCTCGAAGCGGGTCGCAAACACGGTCACGACGCGGTCCCGCACGCGCTCGAGCAAGAGGGGCTCGCGCACGTCGCTTTCTTGAACACCCCTTTGCCCTCTCCATTCACCATTCAATTCGTGTTCCTTGCTCTCGCGTCTACTGTTCGAGTTCTAAGTTTATTCCTTTCATGTTCAAAGCCTCCGTTTCATGCCCTTTCGCCGTAGAGTATATGTGTATCGATTATCCCATCCCCGCTCCGTCCCGTCTATTTTTTTGTTACGCACCCGGACACGCGCCTGCACCGGCGAACGGCCTCGGCCGCGCACTCGCGCCCGCTTCGAGGTGATTTCGAGGGCACGCGAGGATCAGATCATTGCGCCTGTTGTTGACGGGGTGTGATGGACGTGCAATCGCCGCCGATTGCGTGGATTTGCGGGCGGTGGGGGGTGCGGCGGGGGTGGTAGTATGGTACGAACTAGTAGTATGCGTGTATGCGCGGAATGCGAACAATAAGACCCCGTTTAGTGCAGCGCGAGCGAGTGCGGTACAAGGCCATTGAGCAGGGGAGGCTGGCCCGCGGCTGTGGGAGACTGAGCGCGGGCTCTGGCCGGCGGGCGGCTATAGAAGGGGCGGAGTTCGAAGGGGGGGAGGCGGACGGTGAGGGCGTTTGCTGTTTGCTCCCAACCACCTTCATCCTACTTAGTCCACTATTTACTGGAGTCGTCCGTACTGTAGTAGTCCTGGGCAGTCCCCTTCTCCCTTCCGCCCAAAAACTTGCTTTTTCGCCCGCAAGGCAATATTACGACCTGTAGCCCCCTGCTCATAGTTACCCATCGGACTCCGCCTGCTACTTTTACCCCTCTTGCTTGCTCTCGCGCACTCCTGCTCTAGCTCTGGCTCTAGCTCTGGCCCGTCCTCCCCTGGCTGTCCCAACAACCTCAAGTAATTCCTAATCCGCACCTTCAGGCCCCATGTCGCTCTCCGCCAACGACAACTCCTTTTCCCGCGTCTCCTCGGGCAAGACCCCGCCCCCCGCGCCCTCGGCCGCCTTTGCCAAACGGTACGCACCCCCTTCCCACCCATCCCCCGCACGATCGTGCGATCAGCCCCATCTGACCCGGCCCACCCTCAACAGCGCGAGGGAGCTCGAGGCTGAGCAGACCATTGGCGCCAGATACAGGCCTCCCGCGCTGCGCGCCCTCGCCTCGGGTGGCTCTCCCCCCAACGAGCACCCCCCGTCCGCGAACACCCCGACCGATCCCTCGGCTTTACCCCCCACCAACTACCCCCCGGGCTTCAGGAGGGCGAGGGCCGGAACCTTACCTTCCAACGTACAGCTGGCCGCCCAGCGCTTCGCCGCCGCCTCGAGCAACCTCGGCAGCCCCGCACAGTCCACCGAGTCATTCTCCGACCAGCTCAGGCAGCGCGCCGAGCTCGGGACCCCGACGTCCACGTCAGCGGCGGGTGCACCCGTGCGCCCCGGCTTACGTCACTCGGCCTCTGTCGCCTCGACCGTCGCTTCGTCTGCTCTTACCGAGCGCAACAGCCGTCTCCGCTCGGGCTCGCTCACGCTGCCCACCGGCGGGCTGTCGAACGCGTTCGGGCCGTCCATCTTCTCGTCCTCGTGGCTCTCGTCCCGCACGGGCGTAAACGGGCTGCCGATCCTGGACGATTTGCGCTCCGTGGCATCCATGGATTCTGGCGCTGACGACTTTGACGTGCACACGCTCGATTATCTCGGCTTGGACGACGGAATGCGCCACCCGCCCGCGGCGACGATCTCGGACTTGCGCAACCAGGCGCAGGCCGCGATCACGGCCAACCTCAATAGCAGTCACTCGCGCATGCGCGCCAGCACAGTGTCGAACCCGTACCACATTCGGCCCTCTGCTGCCTCGCTGTTGTCGACCCCGAACGGTGAAGAGGAGGATGAACTTTACGAGGATGATTACCGCCGTGGAGGCCAGGGTATCTACGGGGAGGCTGACAACGGCAACTACTTGCCCACCGACTACATCGCCCAGGGCTTCAAGCAGTCCGACCATCTGAGCGTGGGCCTTGGCACTCGGCCGCGTGCCATCTCTGTGGGTACCCTAGACGATTCTACTTCGCGCCTCCACCGCCGTGCTGGCGTTGGAGAGATGCTCCCCAGCTATGGAGGCGACCTCTCCCTCCACTCGGGCCTCGGTAGCTCCAACCTAAGCCCCGCTGGCATCCTGCGTTCCGACAAGACGGCTACCCCGAGGAATGGCATGGCTGCGAGTGTGCATTTCCCCAACCCCGAGCCTCCTGCAAGCCGCGCTTCGGCGTACCTTGCCGCTCCCTCTCAAGGACAGAACCGGGCCGTTTCGCCGAAGTCGGAGAATCCGTCAGGGCAGATGCAGACCCCCACCCGCTCCCTGTGGATCGGTAACTTGGACAGCTCATTCACCAGCGAGCAGCTCATTCACGTGTTCGCCCCGTACGGTGCGATTGAGTCGCTCAGGCTGCTTCCCGAGAAGGTCAGCTGCGTCGTTCTCCGCGCTCATTGATATGAACTAACATAACCACTCCCCCTTCGTCCGGTAGGAGTGCGGCTTCGTCAACTTCGTCGACCAGGCCGATGCCATCCGTGCGAAGGATGACGTCCTGAACCGCCTTGGCGGGGACATCGGCATGCCCAACGGCCAGACCGTGCGCATCGGGTTCGGTAAAGCGGACAGCGCCCCCGTCGCTCCCGCGAAGGGTGCCAACCTCAACAGCCCGATCGCTACGTCCCCTGGTGGCGTTCTTGGCAAGGCGGGCAGCAACAATGTGGGCCTGTCTGGTATGGATGCGCAGCTGCAGTCGACCCCTACCCGTGCTCTGTGGATCGGGTCGATCCCCTCCACGACGACGCCTGCTACGATCCTCAGCGTGTTCAGCCCTTACGGACCGATCGAGTCTGCGCGTGTCCTGACGCACAAGAACTGTGGTTTCAGTCAGTGTTTTCCCTCTTTTGGTTAGATCCCCAGTAGTTGACATGGATTTCCAGTCAACTTCGAGCGTCTGGACGACGCCGTGCGGGCCCGCAAGGCCCTCAACGGTCGCGACGTTCTGGGAAGCGATGTCGGTGCCATCCGTATCGGCTTTGCCAAGGTCCCCGTCAAGAACGGACAAGATGGCAGCGGCGGCCAGGACGAGGGCGCGAACGTCAACGTCCAGGGTGTCGGCGACCTCAGCGTCGGCGCGACTATTCACGCTCTCCGCAATATCAAGGGTGCATCGACGATACCCGTTGACCAGCAGGTGCTCAGCGGCTCCCTAGAGAACTACCGCTCGAACCTACTCCTCAGCATGATCGCGTCCGGCGCACACACCGGATACGACGGCCCTGGCAAGCCCGGATGGAGTGCTTCCGTCACCGAGCAGCAGATGATCATGAAGGAGCTCAGTGGAGGCAGCCCCGACGCGGAGGCTGACATCCACGCTCTGACTGGTCTGTCCATTCGCCTCGTTGTGTCAAAGAAGGTTGCTGATGTGGTTGTGCAGAGTTCCGCCCGCCTACGATGTACTATACCACGATTCCCCTGGTCTCTGAGAGACCTCACAACAGGCGGTGGGATGCGTCGAAGCTGCGTGAGCTCCGCAAGAGGCTCGACACTAGCACGATCACGACCGAAGAGATCGACAACGTCGCCGCCGACTTCTTGGACGGCGAGATCGTCGACTTGGCGTCGGACTGGCTCGGGAACACGGTAAATCACCCCGCGCATGTGTATTCGATGTGTTGCTTACCGGATGCGGTTGCAGGTGGTGCAGAAGCTGTTCGAGAAGTGCTCCTCCGCGCCCAGGATGGCTATGCTCGAGCGGATCGCCCCGCACCTCGCCATGATTGGCATTCACAAGAACGGTACCTGGGCGGCGCAGAAGATCATCGAGTGCGTCCAGACGCCTGACGAAGTCGCGCTGGTCACCGCAAACCTGCGCCCCTACGTTCCCCCGCTCCTGCTCGATCAGTTTGGCAACTACGTTGTGCAGTAAGTGCAATGTTGCCACACTATGCGAGGAGGAGGCTGACAGTTTGCAGGTGCTGCCTTCGCTTCGGTGCTCCCGCGACGGACTTCCTGTTCGACGCGATGGTGGACCGGCTGTGGGAGATCGCGCAGGGCCGCTTCGGCGCGCGCAGCATGAGGGCATGTTTGGAGAGTTCGCACATCACGCTCAACCAGCAGCGCCGGATCGCCACTGCGGTCATCCTCAACTCGATCCCGCTGGCCACCAACCCGAACGGCGCCCTGCTCCTGACGTGGCTGCTCGACACCTCCAGCTTCCCGTCGCGGTACAACCTCCTGGCGCCGCGCTTCACGCCGCACCTCTCGCACCTGTGTACTCACAAGTTGGCGTCGCTGACTGTGCTGCGGATCGTCAACCAGAAGGTTGAGCCCGAGGCGTCCAAGCAGATCGTCGAGGCCCTGTTCAACTCGCCCGGCGACCATGTTCTTACCGACGTCCTCGGCGATCAGGTGAACGGTGTCGCTGTCGTCCACAAGATCTTGACTAGTCCGTTCGTGGATCCCGCGAAGCGCCCAAGCTATGTGGAGGCCACGAAACGTGTCCTGATCGAGCTCAAGGTCATCGCCACCCAGGCCTACCGTCGCCTGATAGAGGAAGTCGGGCTCCCCGTGCCCAACCTGCAGCCGACGTACTCGACGAACATCCCCCAGCCCAGCGGGAAGACCAAGTTCACGTCGCAAAACCAGTATGGCGGCATGCCGGGCCTGCCGGCTGGATACCCCTCCAACGACCAGGGCTTGCAGTCGATGATGGCTGCACTGCAGATGGGCGGACAGAACGCCGCGTCCGGCCCTCCGCGCCTCCAGATCGACCCTGGCTACAGCCAGAACGGTGGTGGCGCCCCTCCGCAGCGCGGCGGCCGCGTGTCCAACCCGCCGTCTGCGTTCTCGCCTGCCTCCGACCCCTTCAACCCTTTCGCGGCACGCACGCCTGACGCCAACACGCCGAGGAGCGGTGTGCCCCGCCGCAATGGTGGTATGCCCCCTTCGAACACGCACTCGCCGTCGCCGATCCCTTACGGCGCACAGTCGCCGAGCATGCCGCAAGGCCAGCTCATGAACATGAACCAGCAGCCGGCGTACAACGGGATGCCGCCGCAGTCGGTCCCCCCGCACGTCTACCAGGCGTACATGTACCAGATGTATCAACAGCAGAACCCGCCCAACATGGGCACCTTCCACGCCTAGATCCGTCCTCTCCCTGCACCCGTAACCGCTACCGGTCTCACGAACGTCACGACCCGCTCTCCGGCACACCCTGTCGAGCTACGCTACGAGGATAATCCGATCTTTCCGCCCGCTCTACCCCTCCCGATGTGTTCTACATATTATCGTATTGAATCGCGGCGCGACAGCGTGTGCGTCCCCTCGGCGCCGCCTGCACCGCCCGCCTTCCATATACCCCGCCCGGTCCCATCTCATCTCACCCCCAATGTCAATAACTCCCCATAGTCGCGCGCGTGCTCACTCGTTTGGCTCATGTCCTGCTGCCCCCACCCAATGTCCCATGTCCCAATACTCTCCCCCCATACTTTCGGTACCTGAACGTGAACTCGATACACCCCAAAAATTGGACGCGGCTGCGAGCGCCGTAGGACGGTACACCGCTAGCGCTGTCGCCTCCACCCCGGTAGCGGCCCGGGGCCCAGCTGGTTGGCAGCTTGCTTGCATGCGCTTCTGTTTCTCACTGTTTCTCTCGCGTTTTGAATCATCAAGTCATCCTCATCTCTATTCTCGTCGCGTGCGTTGTATTACATACGGGGAGGCTTTCCTGGAAGCCAGTGCACCATAGAAATATATCACGAAGTACGCTCTCGTCTGTCTGGTGAACGCATGAACGGTGAACGGGATGGATGCATGTCTACAGGTGATATATGTTTTGGCCCGCTCGAGATCGACTTACCGTGTTTCATGACTTTTCAATTGTGGGATGTGCTACCGTGTACATCACCAGCAAAAGTATCACAGTAGTGACTGGCAGTCAGGCTCGTAGTGTACAAGGGCACTCATATGACAAGGGATGGTACAATACCAATAAGTAACAATCATGGACCACAAAGCATCAATATCCTCAGTCGTCCTCCGCGTCGACGTCCATCTCCTCCCCAAGCTCAGCGGTTCGCGCTCGCTCGACTGCACCGCCGTTCATCATAAGCGCACCCACGTCCACCCGCCCATTCCGCATCCCCGCCCGCTCGCGCTCCGCAAGATGTCGGTCGAGCGCATACTCCCAGCGCGCCGCACTCGGGAAGAACCGCCGTTTCATACCCTGCGCGGGTATATCGCTCTGCGGCCACGGCTCGTGGCCGCACCCGAGGTCGTAGCCCTCTGGGGGCGGCCGAGGAACATCGAAGCACTCGCCTGTGAGGAGACTCATACGCTTCTTCCCGTGGCGGGCGGGGCCCGAACGGGCACGCGTGCGCGCGAGGGAGGTGTCTGAGTCGTACTCGGAGTCGGAGTCGGCGGGCTGCGCGGCCTTTTCTTGCAGGTTGTAGACGAACCGGGTGTGCCCTGGTGCGCGCGGGTCAGGGAGGATGGCGTGGATGTTGGGCAAGGGGGACTCACGGGCTAGTTTCTCGTCGAGGTCGTCCAAGGGGCCTTGCTCGTAAGCGTCCCCGACCCCGAGATGTTCGCCTACGCTTTCTCTGGGGACGTCCTGCAGCCCCACTGAGGGTGCAGGGCGCAGCTCAGAGAGATACCGAAGTGCGGTTTCCCTGTTGAGCAACACGTGAGCATGACTGAGTAAGTGCCACATTGCCGTTGGACTCACCGCACTCTGTTCAGCGAGTTATCCCTTAGGTTCATGTCCTCCATGTTGCTCGCGGGGACCTCGAGTCGATATCGCGGGCCGAACCACTCAAAGTACTCGTTCCAGGGCATATTGAGGTCGATATCGTCCTCGATGCCCAGCGCGCACGCGGTCTCGTACGTCCATGTCCGCGCGACGTTCTTGACCGTGTACCCCCCACCGCCCAGTAGCATGAGGGGAATGTTCTTTTTGCGGATGTATTGCACGCAGCTCGCGTGGCCCTGCATCGTGAGGTTCAGGCAGCCGAGCTTGTCGCCGGAGAGCGAGTCCGCACCACACTGCAAGACGATCGCGGATGGCTGGAATACGTCGAGGATCTTGTCGATGACCTGGAGCCGGCAGCAAACGTGAGTTCAGTCCTGGTAGGCGGCCCATCAGTCCCCGCGCTTCGGCATGGAGGGAAGATGGCACTTCGAAATGGCAAACGCACCGGCTCGAACACGCTCCTATACGCCTCGTCTGTGACCCCATCCTTGAGCGGGACGTTCACGGCGTACCCGCGGCCTTTGCCGCGGCCCCTGTCGTCGAGCGTGCCCGTGCCGGGGAAGTACTCGCCGAACTTGTGGAAGGAGCAGGTCATGACGCGGTTCGTGGTGTAGAACGCCTCCTCGACACCGTCGCCGTGGTGGCAGTCGATGTCGATGTAGAGCACGCGCGGGACGGTGCGGAGCATCTCGAGGATGGCGAGCACGATGTCGTTCACGTAGCAGAAGCCGGACGCCTCGCGCTTCTTCGCGTGGTGCAGCCCGCCCGCCCAGTTGATCGCTATGTCCGTCTGACCGTTCATGAGACGGTGGGCCGCAGCTGCAGGGATTGATGTTGGGATGCCGCTGGACGCGCAATGGGTACGGGCACTCACCTAATGAACCGCCCGCCGATATCGAACAGAACTCGAACACACCGTCGAACGCGGGATTGTCCTCTCCGACCAAGAAGCGCGTCCCTGAGTAGGACAGTTGCGGCGCATTCTCCGGGGTGACGCGCGACAGGAATTGCACGTACTCATCGGTGTGAAACCTTGTCATGGTCTCTGCGGATGCGCGTTTTGCCCGCTACGACCGGCGGTCGGCATCAGCATATGTTCGACACGTAGCGGACGGGTACTGACAAGAACGTGCATCTTGGGGAGCATGTCATATGCAATGAGGAGTTCATGTGTTGCGCGCATGCGTTGCGGTTTCATTGGATGTGTGAGGCCATATGTGAACGCGCCGACGTCGGCTGTATGTTGTGTGTGAGAAGAGGCGATGTGACAAGACGTCGCGAATGGGACATACGGTCGTAGTAGTAGGTGACGCGCCGTTTGGACATGACTGGACGTTGTGGGGGACGAGCGCGAGGCTGGCGTCGGCGCCGCCGTCGACGTCCTGCTAAAGGGATTAATTAGGCGCCTCTGAGTGGCAGAGGACCCGCGGCCCGGCGTTTCCGGACTCATCCAACGTCATTGACGCGCTCATATTTAGCGTTTGTGCGTCTTGTTCTCATCCAGATTCTGGTCTCGGCCTCCTTGCAATTCTCGACTACTGCATGACTATGGGCTCAGCTGCATCAAAATCTGCGCGCAAGCTTGCCAAGACCGTGTCTCCGGGATGGGCTGGTGCGAGAACGTCTAATCCTGCAGAGCACGCACCATCCCCGAGACCAGTGATGCCTCTCGCGAGCGAAACGAAGACAGAAGGTCAGCCATAACGCAATACCTCCGTGGAACCCGCGACTGACAATCGCATGAAGCCATCATGAAGGACGGCAGTGACACTCTCTTGGCGAATCTCCAAAAGCTCGGGCAAGTCCGGGTAGACCATAACATGCGGACTATAAAGCCGGTATGTACACCCCCACTAAGCTCATACTCACTACTGATCAACGACATCATATCCAGGCCGCGGACCAGGCTCAGCACATCCACGAATCACGCCTACTCTCAGAAGACCAAGCACGTTCTTCACGGCAACCGCACAACCGCTTAGTAGCCGCATCTCTCACGGAGCTCCTTGAGGAGCGAAAGTACGCGCCGACACTAAAGGCCCTGGAGGAACTTCCGAAGAAATATGCCATCGACTCGGACAAGGTGGAACGTCTCGCGCGCTACGTCAACAGCCCAAGCGTACATCCAGACTCGGTGAAGAGATGGGTCAGTGAAGACGGCGCTGAGCAGACGACAATGCTGGTGAGTATAGCAGTTAGCGTTTCGCCTGCCTCGACTAAGCTTTCATGCTCCCTCAGGCTTCTTGGGTCAATCCTAAGGCTCAGGGTGCCTAAACTTGCACCGCTCGAAGCGATACACAGTGACGCTTCTCCCCGTAGCAAGCCCTCCGTAAGGTGGCTCTCTCATCATGATATACATAACCGACGTTCGGTTTGGATATCCTGGTGGTCGCTGCAAAGGTCAGTTTCGACCGCCCGCAGCACACTTGGCTGTATGAGCATCTCAGCGTGAGCTGTATACTAGTACTGGTCCTATAATATGCGATGAAGCGCGACGACGCAGTGCCCTCTTGAAACCAAAACCTTGAGCACGATATCCTCAAGTCCATCCATATATCACAAAATGTGTATCACCGAAGCAGCTACGCCGGCCTTGTCATAGGCAATATCTCCCCACCATCCTTCCCCGCATCAGTTGCGCTGGGTGTCGCGCGTTTCCCCAGCAAACGGTTCTTCACCAGCCCCAGCGCAGTGAGCACGACCTCGCCAGCGGCCCCCGCCAGAGCCGCGTGCAGAGGGTCGAGCGCGATTTCCGGCTCGGAGTACTCGCCCGAGACCATCCAGAAGATCTTGCAGCCGATAGGCCCGGCGGAGAGCCGCGGCGCGTACTTCATGAAGAGCAGCGCGTACCGGTTCTTGGGCGTGATGCGCTTGATGAACTCGTTCGCGGGCGCGGCGCTGCCCTCGAGCACCGTGCGGTCGAACGTGAGCGGGAAGGAAAGGAGGAAGATGATGAGCGGCGGGAGGTTCACGACGAACGCGCCGATCCCCGCGAAGATCATGGTGTTGTCGAGCTGGCCCACCGCGAATGCGTTGTCGAGCGTCGCGGGGACGGCGTACCGGAGGACGATGTGTCCGAAGACGACGGTGAACCAGTGGGAGAGGGCGATGAACCAGGAGGCGAGCATGACCACGAAGATGAGCATGAGGACGAAGCCGCAGAGCTTTGCGGTGCGCCGGAGGGTGTCGAGCACTTGTGGGTACGTCTCGGCAACTTTCGCAGCTGCTTGAGCTTGGAGCCGTCGACCGAAGGTAGTAAGACGGATCGCAGGGCCGCTTGCGAGTACTCGTGTGGTCCAAGTCGCTGCAGAGGATGGCCCTCCCGCCGAGTCTGTGGGATACAGTCTTGACTCGGAGGCTGGTAGGTCATTGTCGACTTTTGGGTTCGACAGGAAAGGTACCGCCTCTATTCCTGCTTCGACATCTGAGCGGCAGATCTATGAGTTTTTAGACTTGAACACATCGACTAGCAGTTACACACACCTTTGATGTCACCCATTGCCTGTATGTGGCTGTCGAGCGACGCCTGAACTGCACGTAAGAAATACCAGCTTTGAGCGCTTCCAAGTATCAGTAGCACTATTCGCAGGAGTATAGACGGTAGCCTTACAGTGTTATGTACTGGACAGATGAACAACGGTGAACAACCGCTGTGAGACTGCGGTCGACGCTTGAGCTTGCAGTGATGAGCCGTCGGCGAGACGGACTCAGAATCCTCTGCCAGGTCTCGGTCAGGCACGCCGCAGTGGCGCAGCTGAGCACTGCCACTATTTGGACAGGCTGGGCTACGCTCCACTCACTCTCGTTGAACGTGAACCTCGAGCGATTTTTGCTTACACTCTGGCTCTCCGCCCTACATTCACTGTTTTGGCATCCGAGGAATATCACGCTCTTGATTGTCATGATGCGCTCAAGGTTCTAGAACTGCTTCGCGCCATGACGTTGAGCGGCAGCCACAATGACAGACCAATCATGAACAAGTATTCTTACCGGTGCCGACATTGGGCGTATCGCCGTCGAACATATTCCCATGGGACCATCGCCTCCGATATATGGTCTGAGTTATGGCACCGTAGCACCCATTCGCCCTTTCAGCAACCACGCTTTGGCTTCAGGTGTGTGGCACAATATCGAGTTCTTAGTTTCTGGCCTGCAGTCCGACGATGCATCGCCGCGTTATAGATGGAGCCAACCAATCCTCCCGGAGCACCATATCCATGTGCTGCTAACGATGCTCCAAGCACGAGCGAATCCGGTCCTGCACTCGACGAAGAGCCAGCGAGAAGCCTACCCCACCGTCCCCGGGGGAACCTAGTGGTTATATCACTCATCTGCGCCCTTCTCCTCTTCGCCATCGGATTCACTGCGCTACAGGACGCCTTCGTCACGCTCACCGCCCATTTTATCCTCGCCCACGCCATCCCGCCTACGCTGCACCAACTTTCTGAACCGTTTGCCGCAGCCAGCCTTAAGGCGACGTTCGTGCTAACCCTGATCGGCACACCCCTCGTCCTCCTGCCCGAGCTCCTCCACACGGTGTATAGCTTCTTGCGAGCCGGTGTTGATCTTGCATCGCTCCGTTCCCGCAGGGCCACCCGTAGCAGCAGGCGCCCCTCCTCCGCAGCCCGCCTCAATGCGCAACGAGCCATGCACCTCGTCCTGATGGCGGCCTCCGGCCCTGTAGGCTCCCTCATCTATCGCGCGCTGTGGTGCTCGCCCGGGGAGGAGTGCAACGCTTTGGACCCGCTGCATGCCACCATCGCCGCGGTCGCGGGAAGGGTGTTGTTTTGGAGCTACCTGTTTGTCCGCGAACGCTTCGCCGGAGACGTGTCGGAGGCGGAGGAGCTGGAGAGGTTGCGCCGGGAGGAGCTCGATGTGGAGTGTGGAGGGCTGGACAAACATGTACAGTCGCCCGGCGCGAAGGATGGTGCGCACATTTCAAGGCCATAGCGTAGCTTAGCACCACTTCCTTTTAGTGTCTTGATACCAACGGTGGACAACCAGCTCTCCGGGTGAAACTCGTGCGTGAGTAATCAGTACACCGAAGGGGAACATCATACCTTGTCGCAATCCGCATGTCCCGAACGCCTGGAAGATCGCTAACATATGCATTGCGAAGTAGACTACGATACAATGAGGTGGATTTGGACCGTAATGCGGGAATTGCAGTGGTAGATGAGTGGAACGTAGGGCAAAATCCTAGTGTGACTTTATACGGTGGACACCAGTGCTGTACAAACAAACCCGAGCAAAGAGAAACGGATACGGTCAAGGCAGAGTATAAGGTCATACCTAACTACAAAGCGACCTCCGCGCGATCCCCCTGAGCAAGAACGCCCCTGAGCAAGGCAGGACACGACGAAGAAACGCGTGGGGAAGAAAACATAGTGCATAATCATGTGTCCCAATGGATGTAGATGGTTGTCAAGTGCAGGATTGCGGGGAGTAGATGTGTACTAGAGCAGCGACGAGTAGGTTATTTGAGGAGGCTCGAGGTTACGCACGTAGAGGCACTGTGCGATCTTTTACAAGAACGGGAGCGGTGGGGGTATGCGTGCGAGGGAAGGAACTATCGATACAACTTAACGAGGCGCTCGAGTTCCTGAACGACTTCGGACATGGTAGGCCTCTCTTGGTGCTCTTGCTGCCACATGCGCTCGACCAAGTCTACGATCTCCGGGCACCAGAGCTTGCGCAGCCCGGACACAGAAGGTCTGCGTTGCACATGAGTCGCAGTCGTAGGTACATGATGACATTCGCACGCACCTCTGCCTCTTTGCACCGACAACATCGTAGATCGCATGCTCGTTCATACCCTCCCAGGGGTACTTCTTGTTCGGGTTGTACCACTGCAGGACCTCCCAGTACACCATGGCGCAGGAGAACACATCCACCTTGTGGTTGTACTTAGGGTGCGGGTGCCATAGCTCCGGCGCCTGCCAGTTGACCGTGCCGACCACGCTCCGAACCATTGACCGCGTCGATTCCTTCACCTTGGCAAGACCAAAGTCCGTGATCTTCGCGATACCCTTGGAGGTGATGAGGATGTTTGAGGACTTGCAGTCACGGTGGATGACGGATGGCTTGCGCAGGTGGAGATACTCGAGACCGCGAGCAATATCGAGCATGATGCAGAGCTAATCACGACGTCAGTGAATGCCATACATAGCCATAGCGAAACCAAATTGTGCACGTACTGTTCGGTACAAAGATGGAGGGTTGACGTTGCGAATGTAATCGAACAGGTCGCCGTTCGAGCACAGCTCGCTGACGATCATGACCGGCGTATCCCGCGTGTTCTCTGGAATACTTACACCGAGCTGACGTCGAAGTCAGCACTCAAGATCAACAAGAGGAGGGGAAGGTGGACGTACGAATCGAACGATGTTCGGGTGATCGAAATCACCCAACAGCTTCAATTCCTTGATATCCACTGCCCAACCCAAGTCAGTGCTGCGTCACAAAAAGGGCGCACGACAATACACACTTGAACTTAGCTGCCCTCTGAACTCTGCGATCGCAACCCGACGGCCCTTGAATTTGCCAATGAATACATCCTTGAACCCGCCGCTGCCGATCTTCTCAAGCTTTGTTAGCTTTTCCGGTGGGATCTCGCGGTCGTCTAGTCCAAGACTCTCGAGATCGAGCTCCAGTTCACCCTCGCCATCCCTCTCCCTGTGCCTGACAGACAGCGGCGGGGTGCGTGGCTCGTCCAGATGAACATGCTGTGAGCGCAAGAGGACTGGGGGAGTGGCGCTGGCACGACCTCCTGACCCAGACTTCGAACGGGTCCTACGACGACGAGGAACGCGGGCAGTTGACGGTGGGCGAGCGGTGCCAGTGGACGAGGGTGCAGAAGATGTTGCTTCGCTGCAGTGGCGGTCGCGCCACTGGAGGAGCGCTTCAGCTAGCTGAGGCTTCGTGCCGCTTGCGTCGATCTCGCGTGCGTCGCACAGACGAACGAGATCATCTCGTCGCATGCGCACTAATGTCTTCGCAGTGGCAACAGTGAGATCGACTACGAGAGAAGGTCAGAATGACCACGAAAAGATTGAAACAGGAACATACCATCGTCCTCCATCGCCTCTTCACCATCATCGCCATCCAGAGTTTCGACATCATCCGCTGTAGACCCTGTGGACTCACTGTCTTCGGTGGCACAATCCTCTTCCTCGTCTTCCTCTTCCTCATCGTCTTCCTCATCGTCCTCGCCCTCGTCACCAGTATCCTCCGCGATGTCGTCATCGCCAACGACCTTACCACTGCGAAGCTTCCGTGGCTCATCTAGCAAGGTCTCCTCTTCGCCCTCAGCGCTCCCTTCGTCGTCGCCCTCTTCACCAGCAACGATCGTTCCTTCTTCCTCGCTCCCCTCATCGTCGCCATCGCTAGGTGGTGTGTGGGTCTGCAACTGGCGAGTCCTGAGACGACTCCGCACCGGGGTGTGGCGTCCGCGCAACGCAGGCTTTGCCTTTGGAGTTGCCATGGGTGACGGAGATTCGTCAAGCTGATCGACATCATCGCCCTCGGGATCGCTAGATAGGAGCTCGTCCTCCTCGTTGCCCTCCTCGTCGGTACTCTCGTGGAGGTTTCCGATCCTGCCCTTCGCCTTGCGCATAGGAGTGACCCGTCGATTGGCCTCCGATGCCTCATCCGGCTGTCGCCTATCGTGACCGAGCCGACTGACAGAACCCTTGCTCCGGAGACGGCGCGGACTAGGCCTATACTGACTGAGCGAACTCTCAACCTCGGTCAGGTCCGTCAAATCGCTCTCGTCCTCTTCAGGCGACGGCAGGCGGCTGACTTCGACATTATCACTGAAACCCACGTGCTTACCCTTGCCCTTTTTGCTCGTGGACGAGCTTGGGCTGGGGTCGACTTCTCCAGAGGCCTTCCGAGTGCGAAGACGAGTGGCGGGAGGAGATGGTAGCGATGAGGACGGCATGGAAGACGTAGGCGAAGATCGGCTTGAAGAGGCGTTGCTGGAACCCCGACTACGACGAAGATATGGTGAACGAACACGGCGATGTGGCGAAGGGACAAACCTTCTCGTAGATACACCATTCGCATGTTCCGCCACACTGAAATCACCAGAACCACGCTTCCGCTTCCCTTGGGACGGCGAGAGCTGCGTGAGCTCTGTGGCGTGGTGCTGGATATGGCTCATAGACAAGCATCGGTCTGGTCTGTGGTTGCGCGATGTCCGACCGAGGTCGTGCAGTGTTGCCCTCCTTCTCAGCCCATTTCTGAATCGATGCCCAAAGTCCGTCTCTTCCCCGCCGGCCACATTACCCCCGCCATCTGAGGAGTAGTCGCTTGAACCACTATCTGCTACACCGGGGGATGAAGGAGGGAGATCTGCGACATCGTCACGGGCGGCTATGATGCAGTCCACTATCTCCGGCTTGGTGAGTAGGTCGGCATCTTCAGTCAAGCCGGCAGCTTCGTAGAGACGAACAAGTTCGTCCTTTCGCAAACGAAGAAGTTGACGAGAGGGTGCATCGTTGATGAGATAGCTATCGGCTGCACCAGGGAGTGAATAAAACACGCGGCAGACCAGAAATGAACTGCACGTACACGAATCGAGGGCATCTTCATCCTCGGAGTTATCCGAGCGAGTCCAACGCCCTTGCTCGTCAACATCCATTCCACTCGCGCGTTCCTCCTCCTCACTAGAGTCAGGCACGGCTTTGCGGCGCTTTGCGCGGCTAGCGGAACGGGCGCCTCTTGAGTGGGAGGTGTTCTCGCTGCCGCTCACGACGCGTTTGCGTTTCATACCGATAGAAACGTCGTAGCCGGGCCCTGCATCGCGCATTCTGTCTTTAGGACCGGAAAAGATGCGAGAGGGGAGCCGGCGGAGGTTAAAGTGGAGGGGGACGAGAACAGGACGCGACGAAGAAGGCGGGGAACTGCCAGACGCGTGAGAGGACTGGTCGAGCTGGAGATAGGGCTCTGAGAGGGATAAGACGCGTCTGCGAGCGTGGTCGGCGCGTCGGGCGTGTAGTTTGCGGCGGGAGACGATGGCGGTGTCAGGGAGAGATGCTTTCCTGGGGTTAGAACGTCTTTGGGCCATGCCAGTCGAGCGGCGAGCGTCGTAGTGGGTTCGGCCGAGCCGGGGCGTCCGTTAGAGACACCGAGAACGTAGAGAGTATAAGGGAGGTCGGCGGATGTCGTTGTTGTGCTCGTCGTCGTTGTCCACAGCGTCGGGGTGTTTGGCTGGGTTTGGCAGCTATGTTGGGGAGCCAAACAGGGGCAAGCAAAAGCCACAGTCACGTGAAATCCATGTGACCTGGGTGGCTCGCGCTCACGTCACGCGCGTCCGTTCAACTTTTTCGGCGCTCGCCCGTCCCGATCGGCTTGCAGCCAGTCTCAGCTGCAGCCTCAGCCACCGCGCGCCTTCGCTCCTTGTCCTCTTTCCCCCACCATCTCCCCCCTCTCCAGCCATGCCTCCCAGACGAGCACGCGCGGCAAGCGTCGCTGAGCCCGCTCCCCCGCGCTCTCGCGCCACCAAGCGCGCATCTCCTGATGGCGAAGAGACCGCCCCGGCTCCGAAGCGCATTCTCCGCGCTGCCCCGGCCAATGTCGAGAAGCCCAAGGTCAATGGCAAGGCCAGCGGAAAGGCCAAGGCCAGCGCCGACGAGAAACCGAAGCCGGAGAAGAGCAAGGCCCCCGCGCGTGTCCGCAAGGTCCCTCAGGGCATCAACGCCCTGCCCGCTATCCCGCAGCACTACCGCCCTCCCCTGAACCTCTTCACGTGGGGTTCGGGCGAGATGAGCCAGCTTGTCATGGACTACAACGAAGAGATCGCAAAGCCGCGCAAAAATGCATTTGTCGCGGAAAAAATTGAAGAGGACGCGTTCGGCGAAGACAACGCTGGCCTCGAGTCCGTCGCTGCTGGCGGCCTCCACACGCTGTTGCTGGACGAGAAAGGCGCGGTGAGTCGTGTCTCCACACATGCTTGCCCATCAAATCTCTCATACTGGTGATATCCAAGATCTGGTCCTGCGGAACCAATGACAACGGAGCTTTGGGCAGGGTCACCGTGAACGTCCCCGATCCGAACAACGACGCATACTCCATTGAAGCCGATGAGGTCACCAAAGACCCGGTGTGGAAACCTGTCCCCATTCACAGCCTGGTGGAGGAGGGCTTCCGCGCCGTCAAGATCGTGGCGGGTGACAGCTTTTCCGCAGCTATCAGCGACGAAGGCCAGCTTCGCGCCTGGGGCGCGTTCTCGGTACGTACAATAACACATCCTATGTTGGGTATTACCTCACTCCCCGATTTCAGGGCAATCAAGGTCTCGTTGGTTTCTCCAGCCACGCAAAAAAGCAGTACAAACCCGTCCCTCTTCTTGAGCTCAAGGACGAGAAGTGGGTGTCCGCTGCGGCTGGGAACAACCACCTTCTCCTCCTCACTACCCTTGGCAACATCTACACTCTCGGTACCGGCGAAGAAGGCCAGCTGGGTCGGCGCGTCATCGAGCGTCGCAAAATCAGCGGGACGGCTCCTGAGAAGATCGTCCTCGGGACTCGCGCACGCAAGGCCGTCATCATCGGTGCGGGCAGCAATCACTCGTTCGCAGTCGACGACGACGGCAACACCTGGGGCTGGGGCGTCAACTCCAAGGGCCAGACGGGTACCGGCGTCTCAGACGTCAACATCGACAAGGAAGTTCACGCACCTAAACGGGTTATTGGCCTCGGCAAGGCCGAGCTCAACGGCTCGACTGTCACCCAGATCGCCGGCGGTGACCTGCATACACTCTTCCTCACCTCCGACGGCCGTGTCTTCGCCTGCGGTCTGTCCGACGAGGGACGTCTAGGCCTCGCTGACAACGACGCAGCATTCAAGGACCGGCGATACTCCGACTTCCTCCCCGAGCCTGTGCAGGTGGCCTTCCCGGATGCAAACGACCCCGTCATCCACATTGCTGTGGGGACGAACAACAACCTCGCCATCACGGCCGGAGGTGCGATGTACTCGTGGGGCAGACAGGTCGTTGGCGAGCTCGGCCTAGGCGACGCCGACCTCCAGTTCCAGAAGTCTCCCGCGGTCGTCGTGCGCAAGGAAGGTGGCAAGTGGGCTGCCGTCTCCGCGTCGTGCGGTGGCCAGCACTGCTTAGCGCTGCTCCGGAGCAAGGACGAGGACCCAGTGCCCGTTGGCCCCCGCCGCGCAGACCACCCCAACGGCAAGGGTGCGATCAAGGCATAACAGCGGCCCAAGAATAGCCGTGAATTCCGCTCGCGACACCTCGCTGTATCTTACATTCTTACATTCTGTGCATACGTTCCCCTACCCCATAGCCAATTCCTCATTCTCACATCACTCCACCCGGCTACCACCCTCGCGTCTGACTCTGTGTTCTTCTGTGTTGCACCAGGACCCTCGCACGCTAACGCTCTATCTGCAGTACATTACGCGCTCTTCACAGGAAGAAGGCTCAACAGCAATATCATTCGTACTATACAACTCCATCCAACCATGCATTATGCTGCCTCCTGTGCCCGCATGGCGAACTAGACCTGCAATGTATACCCAACCAGTAACGATCGGGCGCGCGGTTATGACCCGAGCCTCATAGCTTGGCCACCAACTTGCGCAGCTGGACCTTCTGGATCTTGCCCGTCGACGTTTTCTATGATTATTTCCGCATCAAAACTCACAATCCTCTACGTCGGGACGCACGAAGGGGCGCTTACCGGAAGCTCGTCGACGACGGAAACCCACTCCGGGCATGCGAAACCAGGCAGACGGCTCCGTGCATGCTTCTTTAGGTCCTGCTCGAACTCGGCGTGGCGACCCTTCCACTTCGCCGCCTTCTGCGGGTGGAGGATCACAAAGGCCATTGGACGCTCGCCCCACTTCGCATGCGCGCGGGCGACGACGGACACCTCGAGCACGTCGGGATGCGAAGCCAGTTCTGTGGGGGCGTTGGATTAGCAGGCTGTCGCGAACGTCAAAGTGAGGTAAGACTTACCTTGCTCAATTGCTAAGCTCGATGCGTTCTGGAGACAAGCCGGTCAGCAACCACGCCCACCTACCTGTGCAGCCGGTACTGAATCTCACCTCCCCGCCTGAAATGATGATGTCCTTGCTACGGTCCTGCACGGCGATATACCCATCCGGGTGCCACACCGCCAGGTCGCCCGTGTTAAAGTACCCGCCACGGAACGCCTTCCTGGTCGCCTCGGGGTCCTTGAAGTACTCCTTCATGACGATGTTCCCGCGGAACACGACCTCGCCCATCGTCTTCCCGTCCTTCGGCACGTCCCTAAGCGGCGCGTCGGCGGGCTCCCCGTCCTGCAGCTGGAACACGACACGCGCGTCCTCGGCGGTTGCGAAGCTGTGCCCCTGGCGCGCAATCAACTTGGCGCGCTCTTCGAGGGAGAGGGACGTCCAGTGTGGCTGGTAGTAGCACTTGGTGGATGGGCCGTACGTCTGTTGTTACAACGATATGTCAGCTACCTGCTCGCATTGTTTCATGACATCACTTACTTCACTGGCGTCGCCGGCGTACCAACGTGGAATGTACGTCAGTGAGTGTGCGCACCGAAGAGGACGGTACGCACGTCAGCCCATACACATGCACAGGCTTGATGTTAATCTTCTCCAGCTCCCCGATGAGGTGCGCTGTCGGTGCCGAGCCAGCAATGACCGCGAACACAGGCTTGTCCAGGCGTCTTGCTTGGGGCGCGTTGATCAAACCGATCTTCACGTTCAAACAGCGTTTCAGCGCAAACGCTCGCAGAGCCTCATCGTGCAAATCATAGACCCACCTGTACAGTCGGCGCACCGCAATAGTGCGTCACTCCAGAGTTAAGCAAGTGGTTCCATATGTGTGGGTACGACACGGAACGGAGGGTGATCTGCAAATGCTGTTCGTTATCTTCATTCTTAAATGGGCGTCATACACAGGATGCCCGTACCTGTGCAGAGGCGGCGAAAGTGATGGCCCATGGGAACGTCCACCCGCTAGCGTGGAACATTGGCAAGATCCTGCCCAGTATGTTAGCGTGACGTTGAGATAGACATCCGAAGGGTGGGTTGCTTACCAAAGGTATGTCGACTCGTGATTCATGCTGCTTCCAATGAGCTGATCATATCATGGACGTATGTGTTGGACTCACCCAGTCTCGTATGCATTAGCCATAGCCGCAAGGTACGAACCTATAACATCGTTAGCCCTTCGTGCGCACGCAGGGAGTTGTAGACGGCGTCTCACCTCGTAATGTGGTTATGACACCCTTTGGCTACGTACGTCGCGTTGAGTAGGTACCCCAACTCGTGTTGTAGCGAATACTTACCCGACCTGTGGTTCCAGATCTAGAGCACAATTAGTGCGTAGGACATGCCTGACGTTGTGTAACTCACGTATAACACAGAGCGCAAGCCGCATCTTCGTCCCGCTCCCATTCCAACCCAGGCCAGCCTCGCTCGCCACTGAACTTTCTACCAGCGGACAGAAACTGCTCGTACGGGTCGTCCTCGCGTCCAGTGTCGTGAATCATGACGTTCGGCACCTTCGCCCCCTTTACGAGGTGGGTGTACTCGTGGTCAATGAGGATGAGGCGTGACCCACTGTGTTCGAGGATATATTCGACTTCGCCATGCGTGAGCCGGGTGTTGATTGGACAAATAACTGCCCGCGCTCCGAGAACGCCATGGTACGCCTCTGCCAGAGTGTCCAGGGTCAATAGTTGTCCCGCAAGGCAACAATACTGTATAAGTACCGGAAACGGAGGGTCTGTTATATGTCATTAGCCTTCTTGTATTATTGCATAACGAACTACGGCTCATGCAACAACTAACACATAGGAAACACTGAGTTCGACATCTTGACCTCAGTGTTTCCTAGGTGTTCCTACACGAAATAGGATGCGCTCGTATGTCGGTGTTGTGTCACTCACATATTCGGTGCAATGATTGCAATACGGTCCCCCGGCTTTATACCGGCCTGTATAAGCGCGTACGCAAAGTTCTGGCAGCGTTGTGCCCTTCAAGAAACGCCTTAAGTTATTTCCCTGGTCTAGCGAAAATAAGACACTCACCAAACTCCATATGAGTATATCACGGGGTGTTCTACGTCGGGGTGTACAAGTGCCAGTTTATTGGGGTAGACTTGTGCGGATCGAAGCAGGAAGGCAAGAGGGTTCTGCGTGCGAAGATGATGAGGTCCGGGAGCTGCCAGTCCACCCTTGACGGATCTGCGCTCACCAGGGCATGCAGGTGGACGGGCACACCGCTGGGAAGCCGCAGACGGTAGTTGACCTCCCTCGGGGGAATGCTGGCCTGCGTTGGTTGGAAGTGCTTGAGGGAGGCTGGTCAGGGGGACCAACGCGTTGGGGTATGAGAACGCAGCACGCGCGACGTGAGAGACAGCGTACCGTTCGCCATGTAGAATTCTTCTGCGAGCTGTATGGTGGCCATTGTCGTGGACTCGTACCCTCTTATATGTGCGGTAGACTGTGCTCCTCAGATCGACGCGAAGTAGGCAAAAGTGAACGGGCTCGCAGCGGAATGCGGGGAAGAATGCGGGGTAGTAGCCGGGTCAACACATGATCAAGCGCGCCTCCGCCATTCCGTCAGCCCAAGCGCATCTTGGGTGAGGGACTATCAGATTAGATCACTGCGGAAAGAAAGCCAGATAAGATTATGAGCTCGCCTACCACCCACGCACCTTATATGCGGGTTTAGGGTATGTTCTTCAGCGCACGGAAGAATATTGGTAGGCACGAAATCTTCCTGCAGCTTGCTCTTCCGAGCATAAACGAAGAATCGAAGAGGAGGGAAAGGCGCGGTGTAGGAAACGATCCCGTTTGTGGGCGCTTCTGTATGTTGCAGACGCGCAGACGCTGTGAGCGGTCCGTGGCGAGCTTCTTATATGTGTACGGCATCTCGGTGCACCCGCCCTGGCCTTGACGATGGTGATTACGCCCCGAGGAATTTCGTGAGACTTTTTGTGGCGGGAAGAGGTTTCCGACATCGGAGGACATCGACGAATCCCATGAGAGATTCTTTGCGGGGGCGTCTGCAACACTGGTACTGCAAGCGCTGACACTTCCTCGTAAGCTCGGCAGCCACAGAGAAGTCTGAGAACTGGGGTGCTCACGTCTCTTACTCTCTGCTGTGTACAGATGATACGTTTTGTGTCAGATGAGCAGCCCGAAGGTGATGGTCGCTTACAAGTACTAACACCTCGACCGAAATGGCAAAAGCCTCTTACCCTTTCACCCTTCCTAATCGAGACCTAGTAAGCGCCGAAGGCCTCTTGACAAAAGACGGCCAACTCGCTCCCAATATTTCCCAGTTTGACACAAACCACCATAACACCAATGTATGGTGCCCTGCTTGCCATGGAACCTCCAACACACATCCGAGAAATGTTTGCAAGCAACAGCTACGCGAAAAGGTGTCTGTATGCGCTCCCACCGGAGATATCTCGCGGACCGGGCTCGCGTGGTACTTCTGAAAGCGACGTCCCAGGTAAGTCGCCCCCTTATGCTCCAACGTGGGCAAACCTCCTCTGAGTTCTGACTGTCCGTCCAGAAGTCCGTTAACCGAGCGATCGTGCTAGTGGTCCTGTGTGTACACCATGCCAGCAATGAGCCATTGTGTGTATATAATCCTTCTGGGCGGACAATGGGCCACCGCGTGTATCCCGGCTTCCACGAGTCTGCCCCCGCTCGAGCCTTCTCTCTCTGCTCTACTCTACCATCTTGAGCCTTACAGTACTGCTGCTTAGAGCATTCTTGCTGCTCAGTCGCCGTCACACGCTGAAGATGCCGCTCTATAAGCTCACCTCGTTGGACGTCCGTGATACGGCGCTTGTTGATTGCGCCACGGGCGAGACGCTATACCGTACCTCAACCCCCGTCGCCTCCTCCCCGAGATCAAGAGCCAGCTCAATCACTAGCTGGGCGAGCTCAAGTCGATCGCAGGAGAAGCTGCCTCTGCGGGATCAATGCACGACGGCAGTGCTTGATCGCGAGGGCCAAACTGTTGCGGAGATTGTGTGGGAGGGCACGCATACGCCGGAAATCAGGATAGGGGACGAGGTCCTGAAAGGCACAGGGGAGCTCTTCGATGCTGCTTTCGTTAGGGTTCTGTAAGTTCCTGTATCGTTCGTGCTTGCTGTCCCCCTCTAACTGTCAAACAGCCCAGACGAAACGTACCTCCCCACGCGTATGGAGTATACCTGGAGAATAACTCCGGAGACCCTGACTGTACGTACACAGCGTATCCTTCGAGCGATCTCTGCCGCTCACTTTGTGAACCCTGCAGCTGCTAGACGACGACGCCGCCGTCGTGGGGCGGCTATATGCGGATTGCGCGTTCAGTAAAGGGCGTCCCGTACCGGCCCTAAGACCTCATACAGGACTCGACTACCTCGAGCTCCATAAGATCATGTCAGAAGATCTACTCGAAGTAATCGGTGAGTCCCTTCAGGGTCCGGTCGCTTGTCATTTACGCAATACTTCAATGCTTACACGGCGCTCAGTGTCGTATCTTCTCGTCACCACCCTGCGCGAGCGGTTGTTCTCCGTCACCAAATACGTGTACGGCGGTCAACGCAAACCCCTTTCCACACTACGCTCGCACGCTATGCGGAGCTTCGTCAGCCTCCGAGATAGCATTCGCCACAGTATATCGCACTCAAAACACCACCACTAGATGGAGGCGGCAGTATCACCGCACTTCGCTGCTCTTACCACATACTGACCCTCGGTTTGTCGCACACCACAACCCCACCACATTTCCTCATTAAGGGTCTGCATACCCACCACACATTCGCTTTCGTCTTCGTTTTGTCGATATTGTTATCGTTCTGCTGCAGTCCTCTGTATTCGCTCTCTCCACCCACATACTTGCGTCAGGCTAGCCCGAAGCTCCGGATGTGTACTTGTACCGTATCATATGTTCTCGTCATGCCTCTACATAACGAGGCCAAGTCTCTGCTCTGCATGTTCGTGCGTGACCGCGATCGATACGGAGAGCCTATCAGGCCCGCGGTCGGCTAACTGCTGCATACCAACCGCTAGTCACGATGCCGCCACAACCTGCGCCACAACCTGTCTCTCAGTGCTCACCACCACCATCACCTTCAATGCATCGCGGTCCCCATTGCGTTTATCTGCGAGGACAGTCAGGGTCGCATGCATGGGGGCGCATCGCTCGTCAAGCCGCAGGAAACCTACATCGTTACTGGTTGAGAGACGATCGCCGGATATCCAGGATAGGACACGGTCTAGCTAGGCAGACGTGTACAAGCATTGTGGATATCCCGCATATCCCCTTGCGACAATGCCGGAAAATGACCATACGGACGGCAACATAGGTCACTTGGTGCGCTTTTGCATTGATGTGAACAGGATGGCGCTGATGACAGATTCCCTCACTGGTTACAGACGCAGCGGCGGCCTGCAGAGCATGCACCCTCGAACTTTGTGCCAGCGACATGCACTATGCTCATCGCGCCGCTCGATCGGTTATGTCCTGAACCCTACGACCGCCGCACGCAGGCGTCCCGCTACCGGGGAATCAGAATGGGGTAAACATGAGCGGCGAGTACGTGGTGGAGGGCGCCCATGTCCTCCCGCGCGCAGCGCTGAGCGTGCGCAGCGTCTGCGGCAGGCGTTAAAAGGTACAAAAGTGAGCACTGCATTCCCTGGACCTCCGGCGTTGATCAACATCGCGTGCGGCGCTGCTGTGCGAGTGCATCGCACCTGTCGACTCGTCCTGCGTCTGCGCCGCCGCCGGTCCTCGTCTCAGCCTCTCAGGGCCCGCTCGGCCACCTCAAACGCGAGATTTGCCATCGTGCACCTCCCTCCGACTCGGCCGCGCGCCGAGCTGGCGTCGCGGCCGTGGGAGCTGCCAATGGTGACTCGGAATGGTCCCTGTCGCCCGCCTCCGACTCGGACGCTGGGTCCGGATCACAGCCTCAGCCCATTCCCGAGGAGCATATGTCGGATAGTTGGATGCTATATAATGCGCTGTACTCGAACACCAATCTCATTGCCAAGCCCACCACACCGACTGACTAGACCTGACTCTTCTGCACCACCCATAGACTATATAGACCCGACCCCTTCTCTCCCTAGACGCATCCTCCTCTCGTCCACGTATCCAAAATGACCTTCGGACCTTCGTGCAATGTCTCTCAGGTCGACCTCTCCCACCATCTCTCGTCGGAGGCTCGCATGCGCAAGCCTAACCCTATGAAGGAGATCTGGAAGCTCACCAGGCGCAAGCCGAACATGGTTTCTCTCGCAAATGGTTAGTGTTTCCTGAGCACCTACATGGAATATCCCTGACCACGCACTATCCCCATAGGCGACCCGCACTTCTCGCTCTACCCCATGCGGAGGATCGAGTATGAAATGGCGTCTATCGAGGAGGCCGACCCGGTCGCGGCTTGGAGAAAAGCCGGCCCCAGCGCGGCCTCCACGAAGTTGGTGTCCTCGACATACGAGCCCTGCGCCCTGCCACTACAGACCGGTCTCCAATACAGCCATGGCGCTGGCCTCCCCGATTGCCAGCGCGTCGTCACAGAGCTTACCAAATTCTACCACAACCCGCCTGACCACGTCTGCACGCTGGCTCTCGGTAACTCCGATGGGATCGCGAAATGCTTCAGACTACTGGGCGAGCGGGGCGACTACTTCCTTGCGGACGAGTTCTCGTTCAGCTCAATCACGAACGTGCCTCTTGCGCAGGGCATCAAGTGGGCCGGCGTGAAGATGGACGACGGCGGCATGATCCCGGAAGACCTTGAGAACGTTCTCGCGAACTGGGACACGGCGCGCGGGCGCAGGCCGCACGTCCTGTACATCGTTCCGTAAGTTCGCGCCAAGACCGAAGCCGCTTTGCGCAACATTGACGTTGACACTGACGCTGGCTGCCGATCCACAGGTGCGGACAGAACCCTACTGGTTCCACGTTGAGCGTTGAGCGGCGCAAGCAGATCTATGAGATTTCGCAGCGCTTCGACCTTATGATTATCGAGGATGGTAAGCAGCGCTCCATGGTCTCCGGTAATGCACCTACTGACTACGCGTTTAGACCCGTACTACTTCCTGCAGTATGACTCGCTCTCCGCGTCCACGACGGACTTTTCGACGCCCTTCGTGCCCTCGCTGCTCTCTATGGACACCGACGGGCGCGTGCTCCGTGTGGACTCCTTCAGCAAGATCATGGCCCCCGGCATGCGCCTCGGCTGGATCACCTCCAGCGCGCTCTTCCACACCCACCTCGTCTCCTACACCGACGCGTCCACGCACCACCCGCACGGCTTCGGGCAGATGCTCATCACCGAGCTCCTCTCCGGCCCCAAAGGCTGGCAGATCGAGGGCTTCGACCGCTGGGTGCGCAGCCTGCGCGCGGAGTACCACCGCCGCCGTGCGCTCTTCCTCACGCTGTTCGAGCGCGAGGTCGCCCCGACGGGCCTCGCGCGCGCCGCGGTCCCGGAGGCCGGCATGTTCGTCTGGATCCGCATCGCGCTCGAGCGGCACCCGCGCCTCCGTGGGGACCTCCGCCGTGTGCCCGGGGGCGACCGCGCGGGCCCACGCACGAATTGCGCGGCGCTGATGGAGGAGCTCTTTGAGCGCTGCCTCGACGCCGGGCTCGTTATCATGCCCGCGTCTATCTTCGCGCTGCCGGTGGACGCGAAGGATGCCGACGTGGAGGATCCGGTGGAAGACGTAAGTTCAAGCTGTTGTTTTGCATGCGACTCGGGCTGACGGGTTATTGACAGCGGCTGAACTACCTCCGCGCGACGTTTGCGGGCACGGAGGAGGCGATGGAGCAGGGCCTCGCCATCCTCGGGCAGACGCTTCGGGAGTTCTTCGCGGACGAACAACAGGAGATGGAGCTGGCTTAGACGGATGGTATGATTTCGGACTCCTCAATGCACCCCCACAGACATTATCATTATCGCTCTGACATCCATGCATCGCTCTCTGACATTTGTACATGCTGTCTTGTAGTCCATGAAACATGCAATCCCCGTACTATAGATCTATACATAGCATTTAAACAGTCGACTAGAACGCGCCAGGCCTCGAATAGCGAATACAACAAGCTTTGAACTTGAGCCTGACCGGCCACCTACAGAAAGGCAGAAACCTTGACCGGCTTGCGGACGGCCGCCGAGTTCCCCTCGTTGAACTTGTACGACACGCGGTACACATTCGCCTTGCGCGCGGCTTTCGCGATGGACTGGTGCGTCTCCTTGGGTATGATAGTCCGCCCGAAGAAGTCCACAGCGGCCTTAAGTCCAACATAAGCTCACGTCAAACCGGACGAAACTCGCCACCACGCCTACCTTCTCTACGAGCTTGTCGTCCTTCCGCGCCCGCTTCGCCGCCGGCTGTCCCTCGTCTGCGCCCGCGCTCTTTTTCCTGTCAAGCGAACCGCTGTGAGCATCCAGGTGCGGCCAGGCCCCCCCGTGCGTAGCTCACCCTGCGAAAAACGGGTCCGTCTTGCCCTTCGTCTTCTCGAGGCCCTCCGCGTGGCGTGCAATGACCTGCGCGTCAATCTTATGACGAACACCAGCAACAGATCGCGTTCGTCAGTACGCCGTCAGCATGTGCAGGGTGTTGCGGACTGACCTCAGCCGCGACGAGATGCCGCACCGCATAACGCGATACGGCGAGGTCCGCAGCACGTTTGCCGTCGTACGTGACGAACACGTCGACGGGCCTGCTCGCGTGGACGTCCGCAGTGAGCACAGAGTGGCGGTTCCGATCGGTAGCTGCGACACTCACGGATCGAGGCGATAGACGAGTTGGCCGTCCTCGTTCTTCTCCTGCACGAACCGCAGCTCGAGCGTCGCCATGATGTCCACGAGTCGTGCGAGCAGCGCCTTCTCGGCTGGCCGGATGACTTGGCTGTTTACCTGCGGTCGCGTTTAGTTCAACTTTCGCTTATCTGTTCGGGGTTGTGAGGGCTTACGGGGCGCAGAGGTGGGGAGATGATCCTGTTGAGGTATGGGGCTAGCTCGAGTTGTAGGAGTGGCTCGTTCGAGAAATGCCGGTAGCCGCCGCCACACCTCGACGCGGCCGTGCGTAAGCACTGCGCTAATGACCCGTAGATCTCCTGGTTTGTCTTCGTCTGCGTATAGTGCTACAAGGTACAGGTGAGTCCGTTTACCAAGATACGCCAACGTATCCAGATACGCACCTCCCAATCCGCCTTGGGGCGCTCGGCTTTCTGCGCGCCGCGTTCTTGGAAGAGCGGATAGAACGCGACGAGAGAATAAGACAGGTATGGCATGAGCGAGTATTCGCGGTCGGTGCGCATTGTACCCGACATGTGGTCGTACGTGCATATCCACTCCATGCCCTTGACGTATCGCGAGAATGTCCCATCGTGCCTGTGCAAGAGAGCGTAATGCTCGAAACATCCTGTGAAGTGTCAGAAGCTCAACTTCATCTACCAGGGTGCTTCGGGAACGTACCGATCGCCACCTTGTCTATGGAGCCGCACCCGTCGATTTCTCGGCTGAGCCGAGAGACGAAACGGGGTTCATCCTCGCGTATGCCCAGCTCCTTCGCTCGTTTTCGAGAGAGTGGCGAGAACAGATCATTCAGCACGACCATCTGCGACGCCTCCGCCTCCTTCATGCCTTCAGTGGCACTCCGTACCATCGTCTCCGTCACCTCCGTGTTGCGAGACTTGAGCATCTGGATAGTTTCGCCAGTCAACAGGCCGTCCATCAAACAATATCCGCCAGCAACATACCTGCAATGTGTTCAAGCAACCTCGGAAGTCTCCTTGCGCGACTCCCACCAGCGTCGCCAACGCCCGAGCGTCCGCCTTCATGTTTTCGCCCTCGCAGATCTCACGTAGCCGACGGATGATGTGTAGATCGTTGGGCCGTGAAAATCGAACGATGCGCGCGTGCTGACGCAGCTTTGCGAGGGACGCCGCGTATAGATCGTTGCATATGCAGATGATTGGTCGGCGGAGCGGACGACTCTGGGTTTTCTCGCCTTGCTTGCCTGGAGCACGGTATGTGAGTCTTATGGCTAGATGCTGGGAAACGGTGCTCGCGTACCTTTCTTCTTTGGTCTGTCGTATGTGAGCTGGATCAATTTATGGATGAATCCTCCGGCCTGAAGCTATTCAGCACAAGCATTACGATGAAAGTATGTGAATACTCACATTTTCAGACCCTCCGGTGGCTCCGTCGATCTCGTCGATGACCACGAGAACCGGCTTCGAACTTCCCACTTTGGAGCCGCTCTCCAAAGCAGGTCGAATGCGCAGGTCCACTACATCCGCTGACCGCGCGTCACTGGTTATTGTCAGGACACGCCGAAGGCAAAGTGTAGTAAATACGAACCTAGCATTGATCTCGAAGGCTTCGTACCCCGCATGTGCTGCGACTATATGCGCAAGGGTGGTCTTCCCTAGTCCTGGCGGACCAGAAAGCAGCAACAACTGTGGCCGCGCGTCAGAGCTATGGGGGGTACGGCGAAGCAACGAACGAACCTTCTCCTTTGGTCTGCGCCATTCGTCCGTGTTCTCGCCGTCCTCGTCTCCTCTTGCACGCTTCTTACCCCGGGCTTTGCCTTTTCCGAAGACACAGTTATCCCACTCCTTTACCCAGGACAACACTTCGCGATGCACACGGTCGTCACCAAGTAGCTCCGTAAAGCGGTTTGGTTTATATCGGTCGACCCATAATGCCGAGCTAGACGCAGTGGCGGGCTGTGCAGGTTTTGTGGCTTGCTGCAGGTCTCTGTAAGAGTGGTCAGCCTTTATATAAGAGAGCGACACGACGGACCTACTCAACAACCAGCTTTGTCGCGACCGATGCAGACAAGTCGTCAAGCATCCTGTGGATGGGGACGTCAAGTAGATTGCCGAATGACCTATTCTTCTCTGGTAGTATGCCCGCACGCGCCTAGACGTCCCCTGTCAAGTCCGTCGGGAAGTCTATTAGTATAAGTATCACGTACCAGGGTGCCCTTGGGATCCCGTTTGGGTGGTTTACGAGTGAAGTGCACGGGGGAACCGCTGAACGTCTTCGTACTGATGATTCTCGAGGTAGACGGTACGGGATTGACAGACGAGGCTTCCGCCGCGAATGACTTGAGTAAGGTGGCTACGTCTGGGAGGTCCTCATCTTGAAGAGCACGTTAGAAATTGCGCGTGTGTGGAGTAAGGTGCAGCGAAATACCTTGAGACTGGGACTGGGATTGAAAGGATGTGGTTTGTGAAGGCTCCGGGCCGCCAAATAGTAGTGGGGCATCTGCAGAACAAGGTGAGCAGGTCTTGACATAGGGTCGGCTACTATGCAGGCGTGCAAGAAGTGTGGCTTTCCAAGATAGCCTCGCCGCCATAGTCAGGCGACCGCGTCTCCACTGTACTCTAGGTGACTAGTATCTTGTCCCAATGCCATAAAAACGTACGCGATCCCTCCCTATATCCTCGCGTGCGTAGGGCCCACCACCACACAGTAGGGTGCACATACCTCCGAAAGCCCCGTCCTCCCTAACGCGACTCGGACCGGCTTGGCTGGGAGCTGAGGAAGAGTCTTGAAACAGCAGACCATTGGACACAAACGTGTCCTCCTGCGTTTCCGTCTGTTCCGCCGTCTGTGTAGGTGTGTCGCCAAGGAGAGTTTGAGAATCTGACGCGAAGAGCAGGCTGCTCGGTTGGCCGAAGGTCGTCGCCGTCTGCGACTCCAGAGTCTGCATGTTGATGAACAAGCAAGAGTGTGTGTCAGGGCAGTCTGTGCAGCGTATGTGCCGTGTTCGAAAGCGTGGAGTTCGTGATCACAGAGGTGTAAGGTGGATGAGAAGTCGGGAGTCGCAGTGAGCGCGTCTACTAGCGCGCGCGACGCGTCTGTGGCTGAACGCGGCGGAGATCGAAGTCGTGTATACCCCGCCGGTCGCGTCTGACGCGCTCCTTCGTCGGGCTCAACAAGCCTGAGGATCTGATCCTTTACACATAATTGTAAGGTACTTGAAAAGAAAATGAACACCGATTTCAATTCTGAATTGATTGAATCACCATGTCCCAGAAGTACAGGTAATATGAATTTATCTACGCGGACGAACATGATACGGGCCACCGCTCATTATTCTGACCATTCAAACGAGCCCACAATCGCCGTCCGTCCGATCAGCAAGCTCTGCGTGGGGGCCAACACCGTCATCCGCTTGTTAGGGATGTCCATTGCGGTACTGAAACCCGCCGCACCCTCATCAGACAAGCCCCGCGCGGAAAATATGCAGGAGGGACGTACATCACGACGTAGCCCACCACAGGCAAGTCCAGGATCTCTTCATCATACCGCTCCGACTCATCCGGGTTCGGCGGGGCAAGGATCGCCAAAACGGCGTTGTAAAGGCCCGAGCCTGACGCTGCGGGGTCGACGAGCAGTGGCTGCATCTCCGAGACAACCCGCGCGGCGCCGATTGGCAAGGCAGATGTTGGCGCCATGGTTTCTATGGTGGACTCCGCTTAGTGTGCCATTGGCTGCGAGGGGGTTGCGGGACTAACCTTCTCCTATCCTGTAAATTGTGAGGTCCGCGAAATTCACAACCATGGACGACGGCGACAGGTGCATGGTGAGTTCGGGAGTTTGCTCTCCGGCCTGGATATACCCCTTGCTAGTGAGGCCGGATGGCGGCTCGATAAGGTGGCCGTAAAAGTAATTGTGAAGTTGATACTTGTGTACGCGCAGACGATAGAGTTGGTCCAGCTCTACAACCTGTAAATTTCAGTGAGTACGATCTACTTCGCGAGAGCAACAACGCGTACGCACTCCTCCGGATTTCGGAATCTTGACTACTGTGATACGTTTTCCATACGTCCGCTGCATCTCAACATTGAGCTTCTCGTGCCCGACGATCAAGATCACGTTGACTAAGAGACAGAGCGATGTGTCAGAAACGAAAACTAGCTTGGACAATTTCAGGAGGAGCATCTTACTGTGGAATGCGTCCACGCATGCTTTGATCATCGTTAGTCGATGATCACTCCCCGACCCCGAGCTCGCTGCAAGCGCAGACGGAGTATCCACAATCAAACCTGCTGACCGTCCTGGATAGCGCACAATGTATTAGAGCTACGAACGCTGTTCTGGAAGCGTAACATACCCGGCACGTCGTGTTCCCACCTATCCCGAATATTCTCTCCAAGGTTCCGTATGAGGCGCTCCATCAACAGTGGATTCCTCTTCATCTCGGCGTGGCCATACCAATACGACAACGGGAGAAGACCGTTCGACGAAACATGATTTGGCGCGGAAGTCACAACCGCACCCAGTGGAGAAGCGGCCGTGGCGGTCTGCAACGGGGCCGTGATGGCGGCAGCAGCGACAGCCCCAGGAACGGCCCATCCTCCCTGTGCGCCAAAGACAATGTCAGCACCGTGCATTGCCTGGGCGCATCGCACGAGCAGCAAATCGACGAAACGCACCTCGCTCGGGTCGACGTTCACATACATCGGCGCCCAGTCTTCGCCCCCGCGGATAGTGTAGTTCGTCAGAATCTTGCACACGCTCGTCTTCCCCGAGTTCTCTGGGCCGAGCACAAGCACGCGCGGCGCCTCGCTCGGGCCCTCCGCGCCCTCTTCGTCGGGGAGCGGTTCGCCCGTGGCGGCGGCGAGCGCGCGGATGCGCATCTGCTCGAGCGCGACGTGCACGTTTGCATATGCGGACATGGGTGTCTCGTCGGAGAGGTACTCTACGGAGGGCTGGCCCGTGACGTACTAGCACACAATCCGGAGGGTGGCAGGGCGGGCGCGGACGGCGGAAGCGGGGTGGGGGAGGTAAGTACTACGGTGACGCAGGCTCGCGAAAAGAACATGGGACTCATCTCGATGGTGCAGCCTTGCCAGGTGTATATGGCCGCCTTGCATTCCTGGCCGAACAGGTACGTCTTGCCCTCCGCCAGTTCCGCTCCGAATATCTCGGCATATCCGCGGACGAGCTAGAAAAAGGAATTGAGAGCCGCACGTAAAAGAGGACATTGAAAACCCATATATGCTCTGTGGCGAGCATACACGTACAGAGCAGTGGGCGCACATACCTTGATCGCGAGCGACTTTCCGGGGTCGAGTTCAAACCTGTACTCAGACTCGGGCTGAAGCTGCCACTGCTTCTGGTAAACGTCCTTGTTCTCACCACCTCTGTCCATCTCCCCTACTGCCTCTTTATGTCCGCCGAGTGTGGTTGTCAGTGGGGCCGAAGCAACAGACTGATGTCTTAACCTCTAGACGGGTCAGACCTGAGACGGTGCAAACTCGTTGGTACAGCTCTAGCGTGCCGTCCGTCTAGGAGGATGCAAGTCTCACGACGTGGATCAGACCTGCAGCAGCAAAAGATGCAATTCTTAGCAACACAGCAAGGTACTGAATCGTTCAATGCCGCTTCTTTCGTGGTGTGGAGGTGGTGGTCACTGGTCGAGCCTGCTTTTGCGCGGCAGCCACGGACCGCCACAGTTTCAGGTAAGACGTGACTACCTGTGACGGAAACGCTGTCACAGACAAGACAAGAGCGTCAGAGACAAATTTCGTGATCCTATTTCGACTTTCAACTTGGAGACGTCGTCCACGGCTGACAGAATAATACGCGGTTGAACGCGGGTGGTATTCTCTTTTAGATCCAGTACATGTGGTAACTATGCGATCATAGCGCGGTGCGATAACCGTATATATCTAGTGTAAGATTGGGAGTGATGGCCTGCGCAGAGCCGAGGGGGGATACGTGTAGATAGAGAGCATTGAGACCATGAACGCGGTGATGGATGGGTTCGTGAAGGGTCGTGAGTCGTAGCAGGCCGCGCGAGTTGAAGCAAGAAGGCGACGAGGGTGCAGTTGGATGCGGATAACCGGTGGGGCAGCCGGCTGGGGGGTGTCGGGAGGAAGAGGGCGTGCGCAGGTGTGAGAGGTATAATGATAGACATCGTAGTGTGGTGATAAATAGCGGAAGGATGAACTTCCGATGCAATGTGCGAGGGTGCGATGCTCTAGCAATACAGCGACGGGGTGAACAATGGGGAGAGCGACGATGAAGCCCTAGGACGACAGGAAGAGAACGCGGGAAGTCCGAGCTTAGAGCTGGAGCTTCTTGGGCTGCTCCCAGGAGTACTCGGAGTTGCCGAAGTGGCCGTACGACGCCGTGCTGAGGTACTGCGGCTTTTGGAGACCAAGGGCCTGGACTGTCAATCGCAATTGATGTAAGTATCCGTTCATGATTGGACCATAAAGTACAACATACCAATGATACCAGGGCGGAGGTCGAAGTTCTGGCGGATGATCTCAACAAGATCCTCGTCCGACTTCTTGCCCGTGCCGTAGGTGTCGACGTAGATCGACAGAGGCTCAGCGACACCGATGGCGTACGAGAGCTGGACAAGCGCGCGACGAGCGAGGCCGCCAGCAACGATGGACTTGGCTGCAGTACAATATTAGTATCTGCAAATATCTGAATACTGACAGTTACTCACCAATCCAGCGTGCGGTGTACGCAGCAGAACGGTCGACCTTCGACCAGTCCTTGCCCGAGAAGGCACCTCCACCGTGCGCACCCCAGCCACCGTAGGTGTCGACGATGATCTTGCGGCCAGTCAGACCAGCATCACCCTGAGGACCACCGATGACGAAGCGGCCAGAGGGCTGGATGTGGTAGACGGTGCGGTCATCGAGGAGGTTCGCGGGGATGACCTTCTTGATGATCTTCTCCAGGATCTCCTTACGGAGGTTCTCGGTGGAGATCTCTTCAGCGTGCTGCGTGGAGACAACGATGGTGTCGACACGGAGGGGGATCGTCGCGCCGCCGTCCTTCTTGTACTCGACCGTGACCTGGGTCTTCGAGTCGGGGCGGAGCCAGCCGAGCTCGCCGGAACGGCGGGCAGCAGCCATCGCGGAGTTGAGCTTGTGCGCGAGCACGATAGTGAGGGGCATATACTCCGGGGTCTCGTCGGTCGCGTAGCCGAACATGATACCCTGATCACCGGCACCGATGCTCTCGAGGGAGCCGTGGTCGAGGCCCTGCGCGATATCGGGCGACTGCTGCTCAATCGCGACGAGGATGTTGCAGGTCTTGTAGTCGAAGCCCTTGGACGAGTCGTCGTAGCCAATCTTCTTGATGGTCTCGCGGATGACGCTCTGGTAGTCGATCAGGCCCTTGGTGGTGATCTCGCCGAAAACCATGATCATGCCGGTCTTCGCCGCGGTCTCGCAGGCGACCTTGGAGAAGGGGTCTTGCGCGAGGCAGGCGTCGAGGATGGCATCGGAGACCTGGTCACAGATCTTATCTGCAGAGAGAATGAGTATTCAAAACAGTCAAATAACCTGATTGTGCAGCTGTGCTTACCGGGGTGACCCTCGCCAACGGACTCGGAGGTGAAGAGGAAGTGACCGGGCTGGAGCGCGGAGTGGACGTTACCGTTGGCCGAACCGTTGGCAGACATGGCGACGACGAGAGAGAGGTGGGGGAGGGGAGAAGGGCAAGGGCACGGATGAGAAGCCAGTCAGAAATTCGATCTGCTATAAATTTGAAGCCTGGCGGACCCCGAGCACCGCGCAGCACGCCATCTCGCCATCTCTCGTGCTCGTTCCTCGACTCGCCGATTGGCCTTTCACGCGCATCCTTCCCGCGAGCATGTCGTATTTTACATACATCGGCTCTCTAGTACGTCGTACGATATTCATACACTCGCTCTCGAGCGGCCGTCACTCTAATAGTAAAACGTGGCATCCCAAACAAGCAAACGCCCAGTCAGGGTCGTAACGGCGTACTACCACTACTGTCATGACCACACCGCAACCCCAAGGGGATCCGACGATGCCGATGAGTCCGCTGACGGCTCTGCAGGTGCTGCAGGCGTGGCATGTGTTGATAGCCCATCGTTTTGCCCCAGGGGCCCGCCACTGTTCGCACCTACGCCAGCCAGTCCAGTCGCTTTATCTGAATTGGCGCGAATCGATGGCGGGCGGGCGCCGCCCAACGGGGTGCTCCCACTAGTCGTGCCGCGTGAGTGTGGGAAGGAAGGGGGAAGCTCGACAGTGGGATCCAAGGGCAGCGAACTCTGCTGCGTCTCCAGCTCGGCGTATAGACTCGCAGGAATAGTTGGGCGCGGCTCGCTCTCCGACGCGCGCACAGAACTCCATGGGTTGTCCAAGTACATAGAAGGGATCGTCGGTCGCGCTTGGCCCGTTAACCAAGGATTGAGTGTGCTTCCTGATGACACAGTGTGCGCACGAGGGGAGGATGGCCCACCACGGGGAGACGAGGCGCGACTGTCGTCCCCATTTGCACCCCACGCGTCGATCTCCTCCCTAGATTTGAGTTCGCCGCCACGCACAGGGTCACCCCCTTCCCCCACCGAGAGACCGCGAAGGTCCTTCGCTAGTCCGCCGTATGCGTCCTGGACTACAGAGAACGCGGCCGTAGCATTCGTGGAGAACTTGCCCCAGAACGAACGCACACCGCCTGACGAGAAGAGCTCTGCTCCGGCCTGGGAGGATGTAGTCGCCCGTGGGGAAGTCGTACGCACGGTGCGCATACGGGGAGAGGGCGTACGTGGAGGTGTGATTGGGTCCGAGGAGAGTACCCCAGGGCTTGTTGACGGGGTGTCATAGGGCCGGAGGCTGGGCGTCCGCGCTCGCTGAGCCTCTGGTGTGGCGGGGGATTCGCCGAATGGAGTACTCTGAGAGGCCGGAGAAGCTCCTCTCTGCAAGAAGCGCGCTATAGACTGCGCGGACGGCAAAGCCATCTGCGGCCCCGTAGGAGTCGGAGCAGGAAGTCCGGTGACGGAGGCTTCTGGGTTCAATGGCAATGCAGGGTCTGACTCTGCGGAGTCGATGGGAGCAGAGAGCTCAGACTCCTCGACGGCCTGCTTTACGACGAACCTCCCGTTCATCTCCTCGTCGGTCCTACCGTACAGCTCGTGCCAGAACCGAACGTCCTTCGGGTTGGGCATGAGGACGCCCATGTCCGCCTTCGGCCGGGTGACGTCGTCCAGACTCGGGTCGTAAAGCGGGTTTTTGTTTAACTCGACCTCCGGTGGGGAGTTGAAGAAGTCCCATACGCTCACCGTACGATCACATGGCGGCGGACCACTTTCCCCGACACGCCGTTCGCGTTCCGAGTTGAAAAGGAACGTGCCGAACTGGCAGGAGTATAGGTGATAATGCAGCTGCCGCAGGAAACGTTCGTTGAATTCGAAGCGCTCCGGGAACTGCCGCTGGATCTGGCGCACGCTCTCGAGGAACTGGTGGAAGACCGGGCTGGTCTCCTTGATGTGATTCTGCGATGCGAAGCGGTTTTGCACCGATGCCAGGAACGCTTGCGCGGCTTCAGCTCCTCCACCGCCGCCGGAGTTCTCTACGGGTGCGAGGAAGAACTTCTCCGATGAGAGATGGCCGCACCGATCGAGGAACTTGTGTCCGAAGGACACCCAGTCCTTCTCGATCAGGATCTCGAACCCGCGTTGTGTACGATAGAAGGGATCGAGACACAGTTGGGTGAGGGAGGACAGTTGCGCGGTGCGATCCCAGCCATCAGAGCAGTGGATGAGGACATGGGAAGAGTTGACGTGGACGTTTCGCACACATAGTAGTGTCCCCTCGAGTATGGCCCCAATGTGCCGGAGCCATCCTGAGCGCCGCAGAGCTTGGCGGTCAAGAACCGGGGCAACAGATGGTGGCTCGTCGTCCGCAGGCGTAGTTGCCGCCAGCATGACCTCCGTGCCTCGTAGTGCCTCCACCACCCGGGCGAGCGCCTCGCGCATCGTGTGGATGTGGTCGATGCCCAAATAGGCCTTCTTGGCATCCTTGTAGTGGTCCATGTTCTCTGTTCCTGCCCCCTTCGCTGTGTTGGCCATAGCGTTCGTCGTAGGGCGCGCGTCGATAATGAGGTTGGTCGCCGTCGCGCCATATACAGGTCCTGCGCTGACGCGCGACTCTGGATTGTGATGAGTTTGGAAGATCGACTCAATGAGTTTCTCATCCTGAATGGAGCGGTTATTGGTCAGCCCGACCATAGGCTGGCTTGAGCGTGTGATAGAACCCTGTGGCAGCACAATGATGTTTCAGCCACTGAAGGGTGTAGGCGCACATCCCGTAGGTTCACGCACGTAGTTCGCCCAATGCAGGTATGTCAGGACGGGTATTCGACACTTGCTGCGAAACTTGGCGGCATATTGTATGGTTGTGTCGCTGATGCGCGTAGGCACGACGAGACGCGCCGGATATGTTGGTGATAGCTGATTGTTGGGATAGTGTAAGTTACGACAAAGCATGGTTAGAGTGTGACGGCAACGCACAGAGTAGTCTTTGTTAATGTCAGTGAAGCGCCATGCCTTCGAGCGCGTGCCGACGCCCATCCGCAGGAACTCCTCACGAGGAGAGTATATCGACCATCCGTTCGAGACGGGGAATGGGGGATTCGGAACGTAGTAGAACGCATAGAGTTGTGTCACCGAAGCTTTCGGCAGCATGGTCAGTCTCCGTGTGCTTTGGCGGTGACATCAGGACGTAAACGTTGTACTTACTTGCAACCGTAAGCTCCTTGACACTCTCAAATACGTCTATCGCCTCCTTCTCCGTCACAAATGACAAGAACGTGGTCTCGAACGTGCGCGTGTGGATCGTGAGAGGAGCTTGGCCTTGCAATGTCATGGGCATCCGAGACACGAGCGAGATGAGTGGGTATGGGACCTTTGGAAGCAGCGAGGCGACTGGTCAATCAACGTCGGCATGAACTTGGCTTGGGACTGACCCACATCTCCTCCCTCCCCTCCTCGTCGTAGTGGAAGATCGCATGGTGCGCGGTAAGATGCAGCGTGCCGGAGGAAGTGCTCCCGCCCTTGGTGCACAACACGCCCTCGACCTGCAAGCTACGATCAACTGACTGCAGGGTAGATAAGTTTCTCCTACACACCTTTGTCACTCGCAGAGCATCCATAGTATCACGAAGGTCTCATGCAGGATAAATGCGTAAAACAGCTGTGGTAGTGGTCGGATGGAGACTGTGGCGGCACCATAACCTTACGCGTGCGTACCACCGTCTGCGCGCGGGCGCTTCAAAGGGATTTACCAAGCAATGCCCGCGCCGGGATGCCGCTAGACAAAGTAGTTCCAAGTTTGCTTCTTGCCACGATGCATATACCCAAGGCAACGACGTTCAACCTTTGCAAACAGCTCGCACTTCCTGCAGCTGCAGGACCCATCCTCTTTCGCTCGCTTTCAGCTGCCTGTAATGCTTGCCCTTCGTGAAATCATGCGTCTCAAACGTCAAGCACAGTCCGAGAGGATATGGGGATCTCTGGTACCCAAGGCCCAGACATTCAACCTCGGTGGTACGCATGTTCTTGACTTCGCCATACAGTAGCTCGTGATGCTACTGCATGGCGAAGAAGGCGAAATAAAGCTTCAAGCTATCATCAGGCCTCTATGGCAATGTACGTATACGTGCAAGGCTTAGGGTTGCTAGCACATAGGTAATATCTTATAGGTGCGCATGAGCTTTGCGCAACAACGAATCCAAGATGCTACGATCGCCGACATCTAGCTACGGACGCGTACGTGAGGTGATCATCTATCGTGATCAGCGCAATGGCCTTTCACGGATCGATATGGATGCCGGTACACCAGAGAGAGATTCCTTGGTCGCCAAAGTCATACTTACTACAACGTAACATAGTTCTCATACTATACTAATTGCCTGTGCGTACGCCGAGCGAACATGACTCTGAGGGCTGGTGAGCGAACAAAGGTATGCATCTAAGCTTGAAAAAAGTATCTTGACTGACCGTTGTAGTCGATTTCGAAGTGTTTTATCTTCGTGACGCCATATATATGCCTCGCGGTGCTGCTACATCCACCAGCAGGACATCGCTCAACGAGACTTCTCCAAGGATATACGAGGTTCGCATTCAAGCTGCAATACCCTGACCTGGGGCAAGACTTGACCTCGCCGTAACGAGAAGCCGTACGCGCGCTGCAGTAACATGTGAGTATATTCAGGAAGGCGTCCGAGTTATATCCTCACACACCATCATAGCGACGCAAGAACGGCAGCACTTCTGTCATTTTCCGCGCAATCCGAAAGCCTGAGCCGAGAGGCTCCGCCAAGCCCGCCTGTGGTCTGGCTGTCGCCCGTAACCCGCCTGTCAATCGCGCTAAGTAGCGGAGCGTTGCTAGCCGTAATCTAGTACATCGTAACACACAGACGAAGGAATACGGCGCACGTATCCAAGCACGTAGCGCGCGACGTGTGGACGCTTAGCAACCCACCCCGCTACACTCGCCGATGGACCCGCCGCTCTCCGTCCTCAGTCGCCCAGCATCGCGCACCAACGTCTGGGAGACTACCCTGCAGATTCCCAGACCTCTATCGATGCCTGCAAATTTCTGGTGGCGTCGGTCGCGGTTCACGATTGGACAATCCTGGGTCACGCCGTGGCTATAATGACCTAGCCGACGCGCCCGCGTCTATTGTGACCACAACCACCAGAGGATTTCAACCCACCGTGTTGCCTCTGTCTTTCAACCACTCCCATTCTCCCCACCACCACCACCACCACCACCACCACCACCACCACCTCTACCCTCCCCCCAGTCAACACAATCACGATGCAGTCTTCGCATACATTCGTCTTCCCCTCCTCCCCGATCGCGTCGGGGAGCAGCAACGACTGGGCGGCTCGCCCCACACAAACGATCAACAATGGCTACGTCTTCGACCCCTTGGCTCTCGGGTCCGCCCCGCTCGACGGTTATCATTCCAACTCTGCGACTGCCGGCGACTTCAAGGACTTCAAGGTCAACGAGCCCACGCCTATCCAAAGCCTGCCGGTGGTCCCCCGCTCCGACAAGCAAACCTTCAACTGGGGCGCCGACTTCACCTTCGACCGTCCTCACACCCACGCGCACGCCGCCGCGAGCCGCATCCCCGACGCTGCGCCCGCCCTCAAGCTCTGCACGCGCTGCATGAAGGGGTTCTCCGAGGAGGATGACGGGCCTGAGGTATGCGCCATATACCACGTGCCTCCCATCGACGCCTGGATCCGGGGAAACAAGGCAATTTACCCGGTCCATTACTACCAGTGCTGTGGGGCGTACAGACTGGCCATTCCCGGGCTGCAACTGCAGCGCCCCTTCGACCCGATCTGTCGACTGGGGGCCCACATCCCCGCGGACTAGGCGCACAGCACTGGCGGCCCGGGGCATGAGGGTGGGGAGTCCGAGAAGAGATCGTGCGCGTCGCGACTGTGGTCGTCGACGGTATCATCACGGATGGCGAGGTACGCCGCGCTCGCGGCTCGAGGGGCCGCGCTGGGCGTCGCTCCATTGGCGCTGTTGCATTCCAACCCCCCCTCCCCACCACGACCTCCCTTCGTTTCCGACCTCACGCCAGTCCTACCCTCACCCCTATGCCGGCATAAATCAAGGCATGTCTACGATGCTCGGACCGTCGAGGTGTCCCACTCGACGAGACCATCAATGGAGGGTTCCTCGCGTGTGGGCGGTGGTTTAGCCACTTGGGGTAGGCGCTCTGTTCGGTGGGCGGTCCTTTATGACGGCGTTGGGTCGATGGTCTCTGTACGATACGACGCCGTTCGGTGTACTACCATGCTTGGCTCTTCTGTATATATCGTACAACTTGCTATATTTCTGTATCTTTAAATCTTCACATTACTCCTGTATTTGTACGGCTACGTCTTGTGTTATAGTACATATCTCTCAGCGTCTCGATAACAACTTTGCGACCAAATGATGCTATGCCCGACCTTCACGATCAAGCTTGGCCGCCATGCTGAGGGAGAGCCGCAAGCTGCAGGCCCACGCGTGGTGGGCGCAGTCTATTTATTCACAACATAGCCACAACGTTCAGAGCGCAGATCGCCGGAGTCATCGGCACATACCCCCGGTCCGCCTGCCTCATCCTATGCAGTACGCAGCCCCGTTCATTGACATTGCTTTGTGGTCATGCCGGGACCGGTGCGAAGCGCGAGTGTGCTGCAGGCTCAGAAGTTCCCGACGCATTAGAAGATGAGAAGTCCTTCCTTTCATTAATGTTCTACGGTAACGCGTCTTCCTTCGCTCGTATCTACTTCGCCCGGAGAAGAACATCGCTGACGTCTGCGGTCGTGCGCCTCGGTATAGGATGCGGTCGAGGACGGAATTGCGCACCAGAAGGCACTAGACCGAGCAACTTCGGCCTCTTCGCGCGGCGTCGAGCTAAGACGAGCGAATTCTCGGAGTCGTCCGAGTCTTCACCTCCACTCCTCGGAGTGCACCACCACCTCAGCAGGGTCGGCACGGCGACTTTGCAATGAGACACATCTCGTCTAGAGTCTCCGTACTCGGCGGAGCCAAGGCTCGCTAGAACAGTACTTACTCGCTGTTTCAGGTCCTCACAGGGCATCTTGTTCGTCGATTCAGGCAGGACCTACACCGCGTGGCCAGGGTGATGGGAACGCCGGACGCTCTTCAGGAAACTACCTGCCCGCCACGACTCGCTTCTCCCAGCGGTTCTACGCACGTTGTTCTGCAGCGTACGATAACGGAGTGCCCGTCAAATTCAGTAAGGTTACACTCGTTCTCTTCGGAGCTCGCTCGCTCTGCTGGACATCAGTAGACATCCCATGGACCAGACAAAATTGCTGTTCGGAACTCAGCTTCGTGTACGCGAGCGGCCGCGGGCACGCGTCGAGCCCTTTGTACCAGCCTCCGCGCTTCCATTTGCCTCCGCCTGAGGCGGCGTCGCGGATCGCTGCTGTGCACACCGCTTCACTTCACGAGGCGAGCCTGAGTGCGCAGCCCCCGGCCTATACGTGCCTGGACGATGCGAAACAACAGCCCGGTGTGTCGCGGGTATCAGCTTGATTTTGTCTTGATCTTGATGAAGTGTGAGGACATCGATATTCGCCGGGATCGCGTGCCTTGAGCAGCACGTCTAGCGACGCGTACGCGAAAAAAAGGGACGGGAGAGGTGAATTGAAGCTGTGCGCCGAACGTCGCCGAGCGTCATGCGCGCGACATCTGCTCGGACGACGCGGGCGCTGCTTGAGGTGTGCCGAAAATAGCCGTGGACGCAGAAGAGTGGCAATCTGATTGAGCGCTGGGAGGTGCAGCAAACGCGCGCGGACGGCGAGCGCTGCGGCGGAGCGAGAGAGAGAGGCGCGATGGTGAGACGATCGTACGAGTCCGATCATGGCCGCGGGGGCAAAAGAGCAGAGGCGGGGACGGGCGATCGAGCACAAGACGCGGGCGGAGGAAATTCACATGGGCGTCTGTTGGTGCCGGGGGTGCATCAAAGCTTGTGTCGATAGAAGGACCTCCATCTCCTGACGCGACGCGCGAAGGCGACCCGGTAGTGTCGGAGCCTGCGCGGGGATTCATCTCCTCCCCGAGCCTGGCTTATAACCCGCCCCTGGGAGGAAGCCTTCGATACTTCCTCCCCCGAGCATCTCTCCCGGTCCTGCTTGCCTTAACTGACAAGCCGCCCCCGCCCAATGGAGTCTGACAGTTCTCTCGAGAAGCGCGGCAGCATCGCCGACGACGCCCCCGCCCACAACGCTAACAAGCCGCATCTCGCGACCCAGGACGTCGATGTCGCCGCGGAACTCGCAGCGGGCAAGGACTTCGTCCTCGATCCAGAGGAGGCCGCGCGCGTTAGGTGTGTCTGTCGCGCGCGCTGCCATGTGCACCCAGTATGACTGACCACAGTCCGCGCGCAGGCGAAAGATTGACTGGCACCTCATGCCCCTTATGTGCAGTGAGTACCATCTGCTCAATATGATTCTGGTGGCGCGCGCTGACAACGCCTCTGCTCCATAGTCCTCTACATGTGCGCACCACGTACCGTCGTGCAATGCATCATCGACTCACCGCTTTCTCCATCGCAGGATGCAGTTTGCGGACAAGACCACTCTCGGCCAGTCCGCTGTCCTGGGTTTGCTGTGCGTGCCTCGATCCTATACATCGCAGTGCAGCTTCTCGAGGATCCTAACTCTAACTTTCCTCTCATTCAGCACCGGGCCTGATCACCGGTTAGACCAGGCTCAGTTCAACTGGCTCGGGACGGTCTTCTACCTCTTCTTCCTCGCGTTCGAGTGGCCACAAAACCTCGCGCTACAGTATCTTCCGGTCGGCAAATGGATGAGGTCAGTCTCGCTCCGGCGCGACCGAGCCCCGCGCCGCATGCTGACACGCCTCCGGCGGCGCATCTAGTTTCAACATCCTCGTTTGGGCGATCGCCCTGCTCTGTCACGCCGCAGCGAAGACATTTGGACAGTTCTTCGTGTGCCGCCTCTTCCTAGGGATTTGCGAGGGCGCGATCACGCCCGGGTTCATGATTATCACGTCCATGTTCTACACGCGTCAAGAGCAGACCCAGCGCGTCGGCTACTGGTGTACGCCCCGCTCTCGCGCTCGCGCCCATGGAATCTCGTGCGCTGACCTGACGAATGACTACAGTCCTCATGAACGGCGCCGCCATCATCCTGCTCGGACTGGTGGCGTACGGCACCCTGCACATCCACTCGACGGTGCTCCAGGCGTGGCAGTGGTGCGCATCCGAACACGCCACTCCTGACGTGAATGCTTGCTGACAGGTGTGGTTTGACAGGCTCATGATCATCACCGGGGTCATTACGTTCGTCGTCGCCATTCTCTTCTGGTAAGCCTCTTGCTGTCCGCCTCCCGCGCTAGCTTGTGTGCTCATTTATTGGCAGGTTCTTCTTCCCCGACTCGCCCGCGACGGCGTGGTTCCTCACGCCCGAGGAGCGCGTCATCGCGATCGAGCGCATCAAGGTGAACCAGGCGGGCGTCGAGAACAAGCACTTCAAGAAGGACCAGTGCGTGCCGTGCTATCTATAGCTCCCTTCCGCGGCGCAACGCTGACGTCGCGAAACCTTGCCTAGATTCATCGAGTGCCTGAGAGACCCGAAGACGTGGCTCTTCTTCTTCTTCGCTGCCATCTCGTGAGTGCTGCTTCCCCCTCGTGCCACTGCATTGCACCCGGCTCACCTATCGCCGGCACCAGGAACGTCACGAACTCGGTATGTCGCCCAGACGTGCCCCGCGCGCGCGGCCGTCGCTGACAGATCTATGCTCGCATGTACAGCTCAGCAACCAGCGCCAGCTCATCGTCGCGGGCTTCGGGTTCACCTCACTGCAGACCACACTCCTCGGCTGCGTCGACGGCGTTGTCGAGAGTGCGTCCCCGCCTTCCCTGCCCGCTCGCGCGCTCCGTGGGTGGATTTGACTGACAGCTGTCTAGTTATCGTTATCTTTTGTACCGTCACGTCCGCGACGTACTGGAAGAACGGGCGGGCGTACTCGGGCGTGCTCGCGTACTGCGTCGCCATCCTCGGCTCGATCCTGGTCAACACGCTCCCGTCGAGCACGAGGGTCGGCCTGCTCTTCTCGTACTGGATCTCAAGTACGTTTCCTACGATTGCGTCGGAGATGTAATGGATGCTGACTGCGCGGGCTCCTAGTCACGTCCATCGCGCCCTTCGTGGTCATGCTCGCCTGGGTCGGCTCCACCACCGCCGGACACACAAAACGTACACTCCTCTCCTCTTACCTTCCCCCAACCCCCTCTCTAACCTTCACCGTGCCACAGGCCTCACGACGAACGCGATCGTCATGATCGGGTACGCGGTGGGCAACGCCGCGGGCCCGCAGTATTGGGAGAAGCGGTACCAGCCGCGCAACCACGTCCCGTGGCTGATCCTCTCGATCTGCTGGGCGGTCTCCGCGCTGCTCCTGCTCGCGACGCGCGCGTACCTGGCCTGGGAAAACGCGCGCCGCGAGCGCGCGGGCCCCGACGAGCGTTACGACGACGTGTATGTCACGGAGAAGCGGCCGGACGGGACGGTTGTCGACAAGAAGGTCGACAAGGTGCGTTGCGCGTCTACCTTCACTCGTGCGTGAATCTGGGCTGACGAGGGCGATGTCGTGTAGGCGTTCTTGGACCTCACGGACATGCAGAACCGTGACTTCCGCTACGTGCTCTGACCGATGTGGCTGCACCTTCTTGCCTCTTGCATTCACGACGCCCCCTAGACGACCCCCCGCGCCCGCGCCCACATGTCACCACGCCTCCTCAAGACCCATGCTCGCACCGCGTCCCTCCTCACGCGCGCGCGTATCCACGAACGGACGGCGTTTATCTAGGACTCGGCAACGCCCCGCGATACCTGTTCACGCTCTCGCATGTAGTTAACGTTATTGAACGTGTACCATACCCAGGCCGCTGCATAATAGGAATTCGAGCATCTTGCAAGCACAATGGTCGGCGTGAATGTGGCGTCGTTTCTCTTGGACTTGTAGTGGCCAAGGTTTCCGAATTATCGTGCACGCTGCTCCATGGAGGTACCGGTGAGGGCGCCTGCATTTGTATAGGTGCTCTGCTGCGATACGTGTCGAATGTGTATAGTACAGCTCGGATAGCATTAGCAATGACAAGCAATAACAGGTAGGTTTGTACAACAACGAAAACAGTGTCCGTAAGTCCGTGATGACGATGAAGGTCCATGAAAGTCCGAATATGCGTGGCCGGCGGGAGCGTTCACAGCTGAGAGGCCATGATCGGCATGATGCGGTGCGCGCCTCTCAGGCTCCAGGCGAAAGGAACTGGGGCAGCACTGCGTCGGGCGGGGAGCTACTCCTTGATGTTGAATTCCTCGCTCCAGTCACCGGAGTCGCCAAACACTGCGTTTACGTGTGGTCAGCTGTCCGTATGAACGGAGACAGCGAATAGGATGGAGAAACGAGATACTCACGGACGACGATGTAGTCATCACCCTCGGTGACCCAGGGGACGGTGACCTCGATACGGCCGAGGAGAATGTCGAAGTTCTCGGCGAGGATCACTGCATAACAAGACTATCAGTAGCCTGACTTGGTACATGGCTGTAGGATGACGCGTACGAGGAGTGGGGAGTTCGCCCTTCCGGAGCATGAGGGATGCAATCTTGTTGGTGATGTTCGCCGGCGGATCAGAGACATCCCTGTGTGCGTGTCGTGTGTCAAAGCAGGGTTATGACCAAAAGTGGAGGAAGAATGCGTACCAGGTGACATTGTGAGTCTGGCCTTTGTACCATACGGTACCGGCATGCGGGTAGAGTACAGGCGGAGTGTAGACTACACGCTTCTCAAGGCCAGTCAGAGGCATCGCAGCGGCGAGCTGGAAGAGGATGCCAAAAAGTGCGACCAAGACGAGGAGGCAGTTTGCAAGGACGGAGTTGTTGCGCGAGCTCATAGCTGTCGGAGGCGTGTGGGTCCGTAAGAAGTCGTGAGTCGTGGGAGCCGTGAACAGTGGGTGAAAGCCTGCGAGACGATGGTTTGTTGGGACATGGCCGGCCCAGCGGAAGGCGGTTATATAGTACGAGGCAGAGCAAGGCGATTTGAGACCGGTATGGGTGGCGTCTGGGAGGAGGTCGGAGCGGAGCATATTCCAGTCACCCCAGACCAATCTCGGTCATCGCTGTCTGCGGAGAACATGATGTACAGCCAGGAGAGACCGGAGCGCTCGGGGCTGGACGCGTCTCGGCTGGATGGCTGCAGGTGTATATCCCGCATGGGCCGCCGGGCGATGACTATAGCCTCACATGTGAGTTCGCGCGACGTTAGTCTGGGTCTGAACAGAGCTGGCTGCTGATATGGGTGTGTTAGTGGTTGTCACAGATGGAGACTGCGCTCAGGAGAAGTACCAGAGCGCACCGTTTACTGTCTTGCCAACTTTGTGAATGTAGGGGGTGCGATGCTGAATGCACGACTGTGCGCCGGGCTATGATATGGCACATCTTTATCACTTGCAGAGTATCTCATGTAGAATGGGTGAAGCAGAGGCTGTTGTGATGGTTGTAGCAGGTCGTGGCGGCACCATATATATATAACCTCACGCGTGCGCATCCTAGTTTTACATCGGGTTTAAAGACGGGTTTACACAAGGGTAATCGACGAGCGCCTGACGCGCCCAACGAGCACCGCGCGTCGCGCGCCGCACGCGTACATCTCAAGTCGTCGCGTCGTTGCGCCCTAGAATGGCCGCCTCCATTCCGTTCCCCCGCCGCGTCGGGATGAGTCCCGCCGACGCCATGGAATGTTGCGTACGTGTCACCTGCGGGATGCTGGAGCATTCAGTTGACTTTGTCTCGCAGGTGTCGGAACCACGATCGCGAATGCATTCATAAGAGGGCGAGTGCGAGCGGCGAACGACCTACGACTAGTACATAGGTTCCCCCGCTCGTCCCTCGCAGGTAAGCCCTCGTTCGTTCGCGTCGCACGTGCCGCAAAGCTGTCGCTCATGACTAGGTTCCCCCGCTCGTCCCTCGCAGGTGTCAGGACCGTGCTATCCGAGGAGAGGTCGGACGAAGCAACACTTTGCTCCTCTCGGACTTCTCACACTTCAATCATCTCTATACCATGCACGTCGTCGGAACGGGAGCTGCGTCTCAAAGCGCTTCTGCTTCTTCGTCAAGCCTGCGCCGATCAGGAGCTCCACGGCGAATCACATCCTCGACAGAAGCTTGCATCCGGTTCAATGAGGGGCGCTGCACCTCCCGCTCCTGTCGATACCGTCACGTCTGCTCATCCTGCGCCGCTCGTGACCACGTTGCTCAAGCCTGCCCGCAAAAGGTTGAGGGAGGACCCAACCCCGATCGTCGCAAATAAGCGCCCCCGTCATCGTCGGGGGTTCTTGTGGGAGCACGACGAGCCCCCTTCAACACCGCTGGCAAGTCTCTCGGAGTCTATGAGCCCGCTGCCCCCTCCTCCTTCGTCAGAGCTCGCAGATCATGCAGCTCAGTCCACCATCTGCTCCTTTCCGCACCTCTTTGCTATCGAGACTCCGATCAAGGTCGATGTCTTGGAAGCCCTTCTTGTGGAGCACCCCAACCAGCCGCTTGTCGCTTCGGTGTGCCGTGGTTTCCGGGAAGGGTTCTGGCCGTTTGCAGATGCGACCCGACTAGCATCTTTCCCCGAGACTTGGGACGAGGCCAATATCCCGCTCGATGATGCTGCTGCTCTGTTTGCGACTCAGTACGCTGAGGACGAGGAGCGAGCTGGAAGATACTCTGCTCCTTTCTCTGGGGAGCTCCTGCCTGGGATGTATTCTATGCCGGTACACGCCGTCCCGAAGCCTCACACAGAGAAGCTGCGGTTCATCAACAATCACTCGGCGGGGCGCTTCTCCCTGAACAGCATGATTGACAAACATACCGTCGGCATGCGGCCAGACAACGTTCAGGACCTCGCTCGTAACCTCCTCCACTTCCGTCGCATGCACGGCATGACCCGCGTCCTCCTGTTCAAGTCTGACATCGCGAATGCGTACCGACTGTTGCCCATGCACCCCCTCTGGCAACTCAAGCAAGTGGTGACCGTCAATGGTCTTCGTCGTGTCGATCGGTGCTGTTGCTTCGGGAACCGAGGTTCGCCAGATCTTTTCTGCACATTCATGTCTCTTCTCCTCTGGATTGCCGTGAATGTTCGCAACATTCATTGGCTCCTCGCGTACATGGACGACACATTCTCCTGGGATGCTGCTGAATCCCTTGTCCAGTACCACGGCTATGACGAGCAGGCCCTGTTTCCTCCTGCGCAGTGCCGCCTCCTCGAACTCTGGGACGACCTCGGTATACCGCACAACTTCGCGAAGCAGCTCTACGGCGAGACGCTCACTATCACAGGATTCCTCGTTGACTCCCGGGCTATGACAATCACGCTGCCAGAGTCATCCTGCGCGGAACTCGTCCAAGTGATTCGGTCTTTCCTTCATGACGCACCCCGTCGTCGCCGTCCGCTTCGCGAGTGGCAGCGCCTATTGGGTTGGATCAACTGGGGGCTCAATGTGCAGCCCCTTCTCCGTGCTGCGCTTCAGTCGTCGTATGCCAAGATCTCCGGCCTCTCCATCGCACATGCCCCTGTATACATCAACAGCCGGGTCACTCGCGACTTGCTGTTCATCGCGTCCGTCTTCGAGCGACATGGGGGTGTGCACCTCATGAAGGCCACCGCTTGGGGTCCCGCCGATGCCGATCTCCTCATATTCTGTGATGCTTGCCTATCTGGTATGGCTTTCTGGATCCCGGCGCTTTCATGTGCGTTTGCAGCCGACTGCCCGCCGACGACTCCCGGACTCGAGGACAACATCTTCTGGTTCGAGGCCTTGACTGTCCTCGCAGCTCTCGAATGGGCCGTGGAACACATTTCTCCCCCTCCTCGACGTCTTGCTATCTACACGGACAACCTGAACACCGTACAAATGTTCGACTCCCATCGCGCTCTGCCAGGGTTCGACAAACTTCTCCTCCGAGCATGCGACTTGCTTATCGCCACAAACATCGACCTGCGCGTCTGGCACATTCCTGGCCACCACAACACCGTTGCTGACGCTCTCTCGCGCGGTCTCTTCACTGTGGCACGTCAATATGCACCGGACCTTGCCATCTCAACCTTCATACCCCCTCGTCCTGTGCTGGGGGAGGGTGCAGAATGTTGAGCATCTCCTTCTCGTCCAGGCAGCCTCCACACGAGCCCTGGACATTGGATCGACTGGTTCGGGAATGCGCCATCGCTCTAGGATTTGCCATCGACAAGTCCACACGTCTTTCCTACACCTCCCACTTGCAGTCTTATCTCACGTTCTGTAAAATTCATGGCTTCCCAATCGACCCCTCCATCGACACACTCTCCTTCTATGTCACCTTCATGTGCCATCACATCAAGCCCGCCTCCGTGGACTCCTACCTATCGGGAATCTGCAACCAACTCGAGACACTTTTCCCTCATGTTCGTGAGAACCGCAAGTCGTCCCTTGTCTCTCGCACGCTCCAAGGCTGCAAGCGCTTGTACGGAACTCCTCCGGACCGCAAGCTCCCCCTGGCTATCGAGCACATCCTCCTCCTCTTCCATTCTTTCCCCAGCACGTCACACGACAACCTCCTGTTCCGGGCTATTCTCGTGTGCGGCTTCTTTGCGCTGCATCGCTTGGGTGAACTCGTCGACAACGACCATGTCGCCGTCCAAGACTGGCGGAAGCGCATTCGTCGTTCATCTGTGTCTCTCCACGCCGACAACTTCTCCTACACCCTGCCATCACACAAGGCAGACCGCTTCTTTGAAGGAAACATCGTCATCATCTCCGCCGACCACCCCGATCTCAACCCCGTCACTGTCTTCCGTGACTATCTGCATAGTCGCGACCGTCGTTTCCGCCTCCAGCCTGCCCTGTGGTTGACCGAGAACGGCCGAGTTCCTGGCCGCCAGTGGTTTATCTCGCGCTTGCGTACCGTCCTGCCCTCTACCTATGCAGGACACTCCTTGCGTGCGGGTGGTGCCACGTACTACGCTGCCCGTGGCTGGTCCGACGATCGCATTCAAGCACTCGGGCGCTGGTCAACGGATGCATACCGTATCTATATTCGCAAGAATCCGGTGGTCCTTCAAGCATTGCTGCATGGACGAGTGCTTCAGCAAAGCTAACTGTGCTGCTATCCTTTCTTCAAATCTCACACCACCAACCTCCCTTTCCTCCATCCACGACTCATACACCGTTTTTACCGGCCGCAGCACACGTAGCGCGCCCCCTCGCGGACTCGACTGTATTTATTGAGCCGCCCGTGTCTACGGGCGGCTGTTTTCTGCGTACACTCCAACCGACCACCGCCTTCGTCACCTCTCCTCCGCGCCGTCTCTCGCTCTCGCCCGTCGCCCTCCGGAGTACCTATCCGGAAGGGCGAAGTCGATTAGAGACTCTACATGGGCGCTTCAATGGGCGTTCCCAGGCACTGCACCGTGCCGCTCACTGCCGCTCAGCACATAAAGTCACGGTAACGTTTCCTGCTTATGTACCACGATGAGGAACTCAGACGTTCTGCACCTGTACGACCACCGGACTCTTTTGCTTGCTACTGGCTGCCTGCAATGCTTGCCCCTTGCAAAAAAATCGGGTCTGACATGTAAAATCACTGGCATGTCTAGAGTGCCGTAGGCGGGTATTACTAGTAAGTACTACGCAAGACCCAGACCTCTAACTCCAGCCGCACGTATGCTCTTGTCCTCGTCATGCAGCAGCTCGTGATGCTACTGCATCATGAGGAACACAAAATGAAAGGCTGTAAGCTATGAGGCTCTCACAGCAATCGACGCGTCTTTGGGAAAGTGCCAGCACATAGGTGAACAAACTCGTTAAAGTTTTTAAGGTACGCATGAACTTTGCATGACGACGAATTTCGAGATGACAAGATCGCTAACATCTATCTACGGACGCAGGCATGGAGTGAGGATATGTTGTAAAAAGCTCAATGGCCATGATCTGCACGCATCGTTATGGAGGTCGGCGCATAGAGAAACACTCTTTGAGGCTCGCCAGCGTCGACACATTCGACGAGTCTCATTGGTGCCGGGGTAAGTGCTTGTGTGCCGGGCGAACATTGGACATCCGGCTGATCAATGAGCAACTTTAAAAGGTATACACCATCAGCGGTTTGACGGACTTTTTTTTTTTGACTTGCAGTTAGAATTGCTTTCGAGATGCTTTGTTTTTCAGGACGTCATAGTATATATATATGGCTCGGAGAGCTGCTGCGTTCAGAATATGGCACTTCTAGGATACAGAGGGGAGGTTCGCAAACGAACTGCATCCACCTGCACTGGGGCAAATTTTCTCTTGCCATAACGAGGGGCTGTACGTGTGCCGCAGTGGAACGTGAGTACATTCATGAAGCGTCCAAGCCATCTACTCACGCACCAACACAGGGACACAGGACAGGTGACGCTGCTGTTATCTTTACGCCACTTAAAAACCGTTGCCGAGAGCCACCACTGAACTCGCCCGTGACTACTGGCTATTGCCCGCAAACTGCCCTCCGATCGGGCCAAGTAGCGGAGCGTTTCTATCCATATTCCGTTACACTGGAGCACGCAGGCCGAGGAGGACCTCGTACGTGTCTAAGCTCACAGCGCACGAAGCGCGCAAGTTTAGCCACCCTGGCCGGTGGACTCGAAGCGGCGAGCCCTCACTCATCCATTATCGCGCCTCAGGGTCCGGGAGGATATCCTGCAGAGTCCCTGGTCTCTCTCGATGCCCGCAGATATCTGGCGGAGTCGGTCGCGGTTCACGATTGGACAATGCTGGGTCACGCTGTGGCTAAGATGAGCGATCCGTGCGACCTTAGCCGACACCCGCGTCAGTATTTTGACCGCATCGCGTCCCGTCGGTCCTCTCACCCGCTACCACAATTACCAACGCCACTGCCTAGTCCTACTCCACCTCCAGCATCTCCTTCCAACCATCACCAATCACAATGCAAGCTTCCCAGACCATCACTTCCTCCACCCTCGTCGCATCGGGAAGCGACAACAACTGGGCGGCCCGCCCTACGCAGGCGATCAGCGAAGAGACCGTCCCCGACTTCTGGGCTTTCGGGTCCAGGGCACTCGACACCTCTTACCCGGTAGCCGCCGAGGACTTTGAGTCCCATAGTCCAAAGCCTTCCCAAAACCTCGTCTATCACACAGACGAGCGGCGGACGGGCGACTTGGTCGATCGCGATTTGTATGGCCTCGACAACGCGCCGGCGGCCGCCACCGCGAGCACTATTCCAGTCGCGGCGCCCATCTTCAAGCAGTGCGCGCGATGCCTGACGGTCTATACCGACGAGGAGCACGGCGAACACTCGTGCAGTGTCTTCCACGCCGCCCCGATGGACGTCTGGATAAAGGGCGGCAAGGCGATGTATCCCGCGCACTACTTCGCCTGTTGCGGCCGTTACAGGCTAGCGATCCCCGGCCTGCAGCTCCAACGGCCGTTCAGCCCTATATGCCGCATGGAGCCTCACGTCCCCTTCGTCGACTAGGTGCATATGGTCGCGCACCCGAGTGGGGATCAAGTAAAGAACGTTTCCGCTCCGGCGATTGCTCTCGATAGCTGTCCAAGAATGGGGAAGCATCGGGATGGGGAGCCATACGACACTTGTGGCTCGATGGACGATGGACGCTGTACGCTGGGCATCGTCCGCAGGCCATTCGACCGGGGCCCCTCCGCATGTCGGATTGCGCCTGGGTTTAGCTTCTTTGGATAGGCTCTCTGTACGGTGGAGGCTCCTTGACGGCGACGACATTGTCGATGCTTCCCTTATGACACAGGTACTGGACATATTCCTAAGGACTCAGACTCTTACTGTACAACTTTCTATGTCTCTTTATTTCTCCCCGGCTTTGCATTACTCCTGTAACTGTACGGTTATATCTTGGTGCCACTCCCATCTCTGTGTCCTAATAGGTAGTTCTTGGGGACTCGTTAACAAATCTGCGACCAACGATGTTGCGTCCGACCTTCAGAATCAAGCTTCAATGTCACGCTGAGGGAGACTCGGAGCGGAAAGCTGCAGGTCTATGCATGTCCATTGCATAAGGGCTTCCAGAGGCACTGAGCGTGTGAGTACTAGTTCGCTGAACGCCGCGACCAACCCGAATCACGGTAGCGCCAGTGAGAGCACTGCCGCAATATAAACTCGAGACATTATTCACTTTCACTAGTGATTGATGGGCGGGCATTCGCGATATCAAAAACAATGGATGTATAGTACAGCTAAGGTAATAACAGGTTTGTTGATACAGCGAAGAGAACAGTGTTCGTGAGTCCGTGATGTTGTAGAAGGTCCGTGAGCCGTATTGTAGTCCCAAGTTTTCATGTGTGAGAGTCACAGTTCATCAGCAGCCTGGGAGGTCATGAGCGGCATTATGCGGTGCGCGCCTCTCCAGGCGTAAGGAATCCTGGCACGGACAGGGAGCTACTCCTTGATGGTGAACTCCTCGCTCCAGTTACCGGAGTCACCGAATACTACACATATGCGCAGTCAGCAGAGGCAGCGTCGGATATCAACGAATTATCACTCACGGACGACGCTGTAGTCGTCATCCTCGATAACCCAAGGAACGGCGACCTCGATACGACCGAGAAGGATGTCGAAGCCCTTCGCGAGAATCACTACAGAGAAAACTTATCAGTAGAGCACCTCGACGTGTTGCAATGATGCGAGACGTACGAGGAGTACCGAGGTTGCCCTTCCGGAGCATGATAGTCCCAACCTTGTTGGTGATGTTCACCGGCGGGTCAGAGACGTCCCTGTGTACGCAGCGTGTATGTCAGATTATCACTCTTTGTAAGTATACGAAGAAGCATGCATACCAGGTGACGTTGTGGGTCTGGCCCTTGTACCAGACGGTACCGGTGTGCGGGTAAAGCACGGGCGGCGTGTAGACATCGCGCTTCTCAAGCGTCGTCACTGGCATTGCAGCGGCGAGCTGGAAAAAGATGCTAAAGAGTGCGACGAAGACAAGGAGGCACTTCGCGAGTACGGAGTTGTTGCGCGAACTCATAGCTGTCGAAGGCGTGTGGGTTCGTAAGAGGTCGTGAGTGGTGGTCGTATGAGTGGACGGAACGCAAGACGATGTTTTGCTGGGACATGTCCAGCTCAGCAGAAGGGGATTATATATGAGGCGGAGAAAGGCGATTTGAGACCGGTATGGACGACGTTGAGGAGGGAGTCGGAGCGGAGTACATTCCAGTGACCTCCCCAGACGATTCTCGATCGTCGCTCGGAGAGAGCGGCCGGAGGTCGAGGACAGCCACCACGGACAGCGGCGCTTTCCGGGGCTGGACGCGTCTGGCACGTGGCCGCATTCGTCTACCCGCCACGACCATCTGCTTCGCTTCGCTCAAAGCCTCAAACCGTTCGTAAAGTCACATCTTACCAAGACGTCCTTCAGCGACGCGAGCAAGCGGGTCGCAGAGTAATACGAGCAACACCATATATTCAAGAGCTCCGAGAGCATACGCTCGTTCACGGAACGCAGGCCAGGTGTGTCACTTGTCCATGTCATCCCGTGCTTTGCAGTACGACATCCGCGTCATTTCCTACTGCTAGACTCGGGTGCGGTCTTGGGAAGCGGTGCGTCCTCCATTCAGTCTTGCTGACTTGCGCAGATCGCATGACTTGGTGATCGCATCATAGAGCCCGATACGAAAGTACTCGAATACCGAGGGCCGCTCCTTGGTCACTGGCAGCGCACTCGTGCGGTATGTGTCACTGCGATGTATAGTACACGGCACATTCGAGCCTTCGACATTAAAGCTTGGCTTTCAAAAAATGGACGGAGCGCACTTCCATATGACGCCACCAACGGTTTACCATGATCGGCTGAGTACTCATAAACAGTTATGCGTCCATATAACACGTATTCAATATGCAGAAAACCTTAGTTCGCTTGGGGGGCTCGATAGCACCGCGACGGCTGCCATATAGGCGCTTTCCAGCACAATTGCACAATAGAGGGCGAATTGACGGTGGGTACGACCAGGCCGCGCTGAACCTCCAAATGATTCAACACCCACAATATCATCCTGTATACCACATGCGCACGTTATGTGGAAGCTGCATTCTAGGGCGACATGCATATATCAGCACGTCGACGTCCCCTCCGCGCAAATCCCACCAATCCCACTCACCAAATTCTACCAGACACCACCCTGCAGCACCGTGCTACTCATACCACAATCATGACCGGCCCACGCTTTTTCTTGTGGAAGCTCCTTCTCTGCAGCGTCCTCCTCTTCCCCAAAGAGCTGACCGCGACACCGGTCTTCGGTGCGCCCACGGCAGTCATCGGGGACGACCGTTCCCTGCACGTCAATTCGATCCTGGAACCAAAGAACGGAACCGTGTGGACTTCCAGATCGACAGCCAAGATCACCTGGATAACGTACGCCACCCCTCCCACCTCCGGCGTCCTTGCGGCGCGCTGGAAACCGTACATGATAGTGCTGACCTTCCATCGTCAGAAATGCGTCAGACCCGCACACCTTACAGCCCGTTAACTTTAGCGAGCCGCTTACAATCCGCCTCTGGAAGGATTTCGAGGACAGTACAAGTGGCCGTTTGCTGCCAGGTACGCCTTATCGTGTTACTTAGACGTGTAGGGATGCCTTGCTGAGCGGAAGAACACTACCTCACTCAAACAGTGCTCTTCGACGAGGTAGCGTACCGCGGCAACGGCTCAGTCACCGTCAACGTACCGTTGCTGGAACAAGGACCCGGTTATGGTGTCGTCAGTGAGTGCAGGAATCTGGCCAATCGCAGATCTCTGACTGATCGTCTGTTTCGCGGCGCTGCTCACTTCTGATCCCCAGTCTACACCAACAATTCTTCGAGCAAATATTGGAGCGAGTTGTTCGTGGTCGGACCCAGCAACTAGTTTCTTGCTAGTTGGGGCTATTGAGTGGCCTGGAGCCAGGAGGACATCGATATCCTATAATGCTTGGCCGCTTGTGACATGTATTGCATACCGTGGAATAATAAGGCAAATGCATAAGGGGAAGCTCATGTCCGTACGCCCGCGACTACAACACCAAAATTTCGATAGAAGACTATTAATTATGCTGGTACAAACGACGTACCTGGATGCGTTGACATTTATAGCTCTGTACGTGTCCCTTGGCTATGCCGTTTCGAATGGCTCGTCGAAGACTGATCATCTGAATCCTACGTCGGAGATGCATGCTGTGCGAAATCGGGTGGTTCTGTGAGTAAATGAGCCGCGAAAGCCCGGGCGAAGTTACACACCCCGATCAACCGCCGTCAAAACTAATGCTATCACGACCCACAACCTAAGAACGCACGGGAAGAGGGCTGATGCATATTTCGGAACACATCTTCTTGAGGGCTTGATAGTTTTCTAGAAAAGAGCTCGGCGTCTCAGAAAAAGTAGACAACAGGCGGTGAGAAGTTTGAATCCCAACACACCCTCAAGCATATACAACCTATAGTTGGGAGCGATATCGATGCCGGTGAATCCCGAAGAGATACTCTTTTTGTTACAGGTAGGATTATCTTCATCGTCGGCGCTCTTGGGGGATGCAATACGCCGTCTATTCACCTGCATATATTATATATGAGCGCAGCGCGAGTCAGGCCTCATAACGCTACAACTCACCTTACATTCCTCTATAGACTGCGCACTGCGTATCTCTTTCGACCATGCTTTTACCCCGCACGATCCTCTGCACGGCGGTAGGGCTCCTGCTGCACGTCGCATCAGCCGACATGGTCGTGCCGTACCCCCGCGCGAACACCACATGGACCGTACACGCGCACCACAACGTGACTTGGTATGCTTGTCAATGCTTGTCGTGGAAGTAAGTACTGCGCATACTCACCTCGTGCCTAGGAAAACCGCCGCCGCTGATCAGCAGGACCCGAGCCACACGTCGTCGAGTCTGACCGCCACTGCCACCATCTCGACTTCGCTGAGTATCTCCACCACGACGGCGGGTAATGCGACGAGCATCTTCACGACGTCCACGACGGGTCAGAGCAGCGCGGGGAATAGCGCCGCCCAGGCAAACAACACCGTGACTGTGACTGTGTTTGCAACGGCGAACCCCACGTCTAGCAGCCCCAGTCCCGTCCACACAAGCGCCACGAGCAACGAGGGGGCCTCCGTTACAAGCAGCGCGACAAGCGCGAGCACGACAGCGGTCACCAGTAGCAGTAGCGTAGCGGCAAGCACCACGAGCAGTGCTGTTGATGCTAGCACCATGCCCAGCGCGACCAACAGCCCTTCGTCCGGTAGTGCTAGCGTTGGCCCAGTTAGCACCAGCGTCTCGACGTGCACATGCACCAATCAAACCAATACCCGACGTATCGACAGCGACTTGTCCGTAGCGAAGATCAGGCTGTACGAAGGAAACCACACCAGCACCGAGAGTACGTGAGCTGCCGTGTCCTGCAGACGTCCTCTGATATAGTTCGTAGTGTTCCTATGGGAGGGGAAGGCCGACCTCGCCGCGGGCCGCGTGGTGGTTCAAGTCCCGAATGTCGTCAACGGCTCGAACTATAGCCTCGGAAGTGAGTGCGATGTTGCTACAATGCAGCGTATGGTTCTCACCTTTGCATCCTGTTTTAGTCATCACAAGCGACGGCCAAGAGGTCGCCGTCAGCGAACAATTCACCATCGTGTCCAGCTAAGCTAGCGCTTCATGGCAGAACAGCGCACATCGCTTTAGCGGGAATGCTGCGGTTGCAGCGTCTAGACGAGAGTATGAGACAATGTCGCCTTACTACAGTATTTTTCCGACGTTCTATACACTTCCATCTACTGTCCAGGATAGCCGTAAGACATGGGACGTAAAGAGATGAACGCGTGAGCACGGTCTGGCCGATCGGTGTCCCGGATGACGACATCGTCAGCTCACATTTCCATGAAAGCAAGCTGGAGGGCAACTCACCTAAAATATTCTAGGCAGAGGAATCTGTGCCGCAGCGGACGACCTGACATGCAGGTCGACCGATCGAATACTGACAGACGCGAGAACGCTATAATTCGGGGGTACGGCTGACGGTACACGCGTGCTATTGGCTACTTGCAGGTGTAATAGACCGGATATAGATCTGTCATGCTGGAGCACTATGGACCGTCAGGGCTCGTTTTGGTAAAGCACGGACTGCTATATGGAGGACTTACTATCTGTTCACCGTGCTTGACCACCTCCGCTCTATACTTGGACGTCTAAGATAGCATCTGCGTGATACGAATGACACTATGGGACCGCCGGGAGGATGTGGCAATGATGCATGTGGGGATCGCGCAGACCCGGGAGGGAGGCGGAGATGCACGGCTGCCCCGAGATTCTCGGAAGACCGAGGGAGCACTCAACTCATGCGGATTTACAATCGCTGCCGAAGTCCGAAAGTACATTATCTCCTCGTCGGCGTGTGTGACCGCGCTGCCGTCGGACGAGAGTCTGGGCACAAACAGTATCAACGGGACCGGATGCATAACCAGGAGGACGGTGTGGCCGCTAACTCACCGTATCATCAATGACATCTGCAATGGCGTCGTGTCGGGCGCTACCATCATTATACTGGTTGCGACGGTCTGGACGTCGGATGGCCAGGCCGCAGGCGAGACTACCAGGGGGAGATATGATCAGAATGAGTTGCCCTGGCGCGTCCCGGCCCCACTAGTGTACATTGTGGTCGAGCCAGGAAGACGGCGGGCCTCGACGCCAGGATCTCGGTGCCCGCAGCGGATATCTGGATGTTCGGACCTGGGATCTGGCTCAGATTGCAGGTGAAAGTGCGGTCGAGGAAATCTCATGATGTCGGGATATGATCTCTCGAGCCAAGCTGGGACTCGGGCCGGGAATCACACGATGACTGGCGGTGTGCATCCGGGGTAAACACAAGCCTGAGTAAAAGAACGATGAGCGTGTCGTGGCGGGATATGCAGAAATGCTCGCACCATACCGATGCCGGCAGCCTATTGGAATGTATAGTCAGCCCAAGGGAACGACTTACTGTACATCGGGCTCTGTGATAGCGAGTCGGCATTTGTCAGCTGGGGACACATCTAAAGGCGTCGATCACGAATACAGGGCGAACCCCGTTCGAGAATAGACCACAAGCAAGGCGATAATTAATAGCACCCGCTGTTGTATGGATAGTGTATCGCGGCAAAGATTACAGGAAGGAGGAAGGCACAGGGAGACGAGACGCGTGGTCCCAGCAGGGCCGGGACGAATGCCACGCGAGCGGGGAACGCGCGCACAAACCGTGGGAATTCGTGGAAAATAGGGACGACAGTTCCCGGAGGACACGCGTGGCAGCACTCCTCCCCCAGAAACCCCCATCCTGCGTTTTCGACAAATCGAATATGGCCTCCACATCCGCGGGCCCGCCCGCCCAGGCCTCGTCTTCCGCTACCGCCGCCGCCGGCAGCAACACACCCCTCCTCGCCACCGGCGACAACTGGACGAAGAGCCTCATCCAGCTCGCCAAGACCGCAGAGCTCAAGTGCGTGCACGTTGTCACCGCTCCTGTCTGAGCAGTCTAGGCTCATGTGCAGCTCGTTACTTTCTCGCGATGTGTTCCATTACCTCGCATCAATCTGTTCATTCGCCGGCGGCGTACTGGTTCTTCTCCTTTCCTCGCACACCATGCGGAATGGCGGCGGATTGATGAAGGAAGCATGCCTTGCTATTACAGCTACACACCGCGCACATACTTTCCTCGCATGCCGCGCTAGAACAGAAGAACAGGGCGATACAAGATCTGAAGGAGCAAAAGAACAAGTGCGCCCCTCCATTCTAGTTGATCGGACTGGTGGCAGATGCTAACCGTCTTGTCGCGCCACATAGGCTCGAGAGCGAACGTGCACGGTTGTTGAACTGTCTACGAGAGGTAGAACACCATGTGTTCGTGTGTCCGCACACCTTCGCTGACGCGCGATTTCCCCCGCAGGTCAACGAGGACCGTGACAAGGTTCGCATGCGCCGTGGAACTCCGTCGGCTACACAGCGTGCTCACTGTCGTTCCAGGCGGACATCCAAGAAGCGACCCTAAATAAAGAGTGAGCGGCTCCCGTGCCTTTCGTCGAACGCAGCTCACCGTCCACAGAGTCAGTGACCTACAGGCCAAGATCAAGCTGATCTCGGAGGGCGAATATGCGGTCGCGAAGCAAGACGTGGACAGGCTACGGCAAGATCTAGGTCAGCCGGCACTCCCGAGCCTACAGACCACGCTCGAAGAGAAGTCCGCGGAGTGCGTTCACACTCCCTCTCGCTTAAACTGCCGTCTCACGATATTCCCTCCCCGCTCTTCCATCCTCTCTGCCACATGGCGACTTCTACCCGGTGTCCCCGCTAATTGATAGATACCTGAAAGCGCTTCGGTTACAGAACGACTCGTCAAACGCTCCAACAGGCACAAAACGCGCTGGTGAGGAGCTGGGCGCGGACGGACAGCCGACGAAGCGTCCGCGTGGGCGACCAAAGGGCAGTAAGAACTCGAAACCAAAGACGAAGCCCTCGTCGACGCCTGCTCCCGGCGGGAGTGTGCCTCCAGTCTAGCCGCTCTGGTAGCTGCACCGCGATGGAGGATTTTTACTTGGACTTGGGATGGCTCATCTGTAGGAGTGTGTACGCTATGTGATGTTCTTGCACGATTGACTACTTCCTTCTTTCTCGCGTTGATCGTAGTCTGCGCCTCCAGACGTTAGACCGGTCTCACAGGTAACAGGTAACAAGGCGGGGCCACCTCTGAAATTAATTTAATTGGTTTTGTAGGGTCGATGGCGGCGCTGATCCTGCCTGTTTGTCAGGTCAGCGCATGCGGTGCTGCGGCGTTTGACCTCGACTTTGACGCGCCAACCCCGCGGACTTGTGGCCTTCGGCACCATATCCGGCGAAACTACACAAGACTCCGGACCAGCGCCGTCCGCATGCGCCACCCTCCAGCACCGCTATCTCTGCGTGTAATGTCCCGGACACATGGCAAGCCATAATCGACGGCGAACAGGGTCGTGGAAAATGGGTACAAAAAAAGGGTACTAGCACGTTGAACAAGCCTGGTTGCAATGGCAGTCAGCTTCGGTGAGCTACGGCCTCGACATATCCCATTCACCGCGGAGCACCCGGAATATGTCAACACACGGCCCTATCGCCTGCCCCCATACAATTTGAATATATCCCCGCAGCGCGAGGCAACTGCCTGCAAATCACCGCGTCCGCCCTCCGCTCCCGAGCAAGCGACGGCACATCGAGACAGGGACGTGCCAAACTGTCATAGAGGGCGGGGTGTGTCGTCGGGCGTCGTGACCCAGAGTCCGCTGTCAGTGGTCACCGGCGGCGGCGTGCACCGGACAACGACGGCGAGACGGCGGGATCACTGTTTGACACCCTCCGCAGCCAGCGTGTTGTCGCGACACGGCGGGTGGCGCGCCCCCGCCCCTGACATGTTTGGTATGATTGGTAAGAACGCGTTCTATTCAGGCCCCCACAGGACAAGGATCCTCCCTTTGATCAGGGTGGCCGTGAAACATATTGCGCCTTCACCGCAACATCTCGCCACTGTATCCGCCGCGCATCATGTATCGCCGGACGGGGAGCGCGTCCTCGCTTGCCAGCGCAACCATTGTCCGTTGCGTTCGGCCGACAATGTCCCACATACAAGCGGGCATGGCATTGGTCGCGACAATGGCTGCTTGCCAACACCCGGCGAGCCAGGCCTCCTCGTCAAGCGTCGCCTCGTTCGCGAAGCAACCTCCCCGGGCGATGTCGGAGCGGCCAATTTGAAGACGCCGGAGTCGTCGTCCGCCTCGACACCCGAAAGCGGCAACCGCCCTGCCCGCCCGTTCCTGGCGCCGCCCCCTACACCCGCCACGCGTGCGGAGAACCCGGGGGAGCGGCGCCTGCCCCATCTGCGATCCTCCAATCTTATCTGCTTCCCTCGGGCGGCGGGATCTCGCACAGGCGCCCATTTCGCCACGCGCCGGGCCCGATCCGGGTTCCTCGCAGTCCTCCGCGAGTCTTGTCTGCTCTTTTTTTTAGCAGCTTTGTGTGAGTGCGGAGTGATCGCGGCCGCGCTGGGGGGAGGACATCGGCCGATCGCACGCGCACTGTCCGCGAGCTCGCTGAGCTTGCTCCCGCCGTGTCCGAGCCGGGGTTACGGGCGGTGGGGGCGGGCACGGGCGAGGTGCCGTCTCGGTGGGGGCGGGCGCGCGACAGGATGCGTTCGTGCGCCCGAGGTGTGATCGGAGGGTGCGCTTTGCGTTCTGTAGCGCACATAACGCCGGGCATACGAGCTAGGGTGTGTGTTGAGAAGTCGCGATCGGAGAAGTACAATATTAATGACAATATCATCAATGAAGTGAGGTGCTATGTGCTATCAGTTGTGGGGCACGGAGTCCGGCCGGGGACCGCGGTTCGACGGGATCATGTCCCCCCAGAGCACACCAGGAGGACGATATCGGGATTCTATGGTATGACGAAGGGTGTGATGAGTTCACTCATGATGATGCCGCCGGGGGATTTAGAGTTCGCCGTGTATACGTTTACTTTTAGACGCACCATGCGCTCCCGCCGAGGGGGCGAGTCAGGACGTGCCAGACGATTGTAAGCGACATACACTGCCTATAAACCGCTAAGAGCGATGTGCGCACCCTGCGCTCGCACTGAAATTGACGGGACGCAGACATTGCTGACTGGACCCGAGGGATAGTGCTTACTAGGCATGCGATCACGCCCTCCGACTCCGAGACGGGCGGGACCATCGCAAAGCCATCATGCGCGTCTCAGCAATTAATCGCCCGCTGCTGCCGCGCCGACGAAAGGCGGGCCGCGATGACGTGCCTTGACTCGAAAAACTCTTCTCGAAGCTGGTAAGCTTTTGCTGACTCTATAGTAGCTTTGTGATCATACTGCGAAGAACATACAGCCGGCATAGATATGCGCGGATGGACTCACTACGACACGTCGTGCGACGTACGCCGAAAGCTATGTAAAGCACTCCGGATAACACATACATGCTCCGGAATACGGACGCGGCACACGCATCGCGGGCGTTAGGGGAAGCACGAGACGCACATGCATATGGATAGATGTCGCGCGCCGATTCCGAGTACCACGCCCGCAACGCGGCGGCATCGAGAACGCAACCCGCGTACGTGACGTCCCGGGGCGCACGCAGGCGAGCGCGAGCGGGAACGGAAAAGGAAAGTGCGATGGAGCGTGGGTGAATGTGCGTATATGGGCCGAGTATTGCTGCTCGCAGTTGCATTTGAGGTCAGGAAGCGGAGGACGAGGGAAGCTGCAGTTAATTGCGAGTGGAAGCAGCGAACGCGACTCGGAGGCTTCGCGTAGCTCCCAATTTCACGATTCTTCACGATTCCATGCCACGACGCGTCGCGGGCAGGCGCGCAATATACCGCAGTCTCGCAGCACGGGTTCCGACTGCGGGAGCCCCTGCTGCTGTTGCATCTTGGCTGCATCGCATACAAACCACAGGACCCGGAGTGAACACAGAACACGTCCACGGACGGCAACGCAGTACACACTCGGGCCGAGTGATCGGGGAGCAACCACAGCTGCGGACACGCGCGGGCGTCGCTGTCGAACGCATTTGTTCATGCACCCATCATGCCGACCGACACTACTCTCGGGGGTCGGGCGGCTGCGGTGCCGGGGCGAGCGGGGCAGCAGACTGCAGTGCAGACAGCTGCGCGTCTGCCCATTGCGCGGTGCCTAGCCGCCTGCGGGGCTGGCGTGGCATTGGCACGTCGGTGTCGAGTTGACGGGCTTAGGGCGATATTTGATGGCGCGCGCGCAGGGAGGCCCATTCGCGTCGGACATGCCATGCCAAGCTACGCGAGCGGGCGGGACACGGGCGGGCTGGCAGCTCGCATTTATCGCGGTGGGAAAGCCGGGTCGTATAGATTGCGCTGCCAGCTGGTGGCGGGGAGGCCGTGGCGCTGCGCGTCTGCTTCCGTGCCACGGCTGGGTGGGATCGACGAGGATCTGTCGAATACAAATGGACAGCTCGCGCTGCATATCAGATTGCGTGTCAGTGCGTCGCTGGATTATTGTGCGACATATGAAGGCGAAGAAAGATGGATAGGTGGCGCATTTGTAGGGATATGGATAGACGATGTGCGACGGACGCGATCCTGCACGCGTGAATCGCGAGCGCCTGAGAGTGCGGTGCGAACGGAGGTTTTGGCGCGCGTATGTGGGGAAGGCGTCTCGGAAACGAGGAGGGGGGCCAAGACGGAGGAGCCCAAGCGCGCTGAGATTGCGGTGAGCTTGGACGAGTGCGCAGGTGTATAGCCAAGATGGTACGAGCGGCCTAGAATAGACGGTGGTAGACACGTTCGCAGCAGGTATCCGGCAGGGGTGGCAGCTGTGGCTCGCGACAGGAGGTCTGGACGTGGGCAGTCGAGGCGCAACTGGACGTGGTGGCGCCTAGATCCCACCACTGTGTATTCGTAGCGCATCGTATGGATCAGCACATGCCTGGCACTCGATAGATACCAGTCGGTGCACGTCGCAGCGCAGTGGGAGGGCGCGGTCTCGGCCGGGCGGCGTGCGTGGAGGGGGTAGGGTTATGGTTGGGAAGGAATAAATCGCTCGGGGCGGGGATCTGAGACTGGATCTGGCGCAAATGGAATGGGGCTCGCTTACGGAGGGCGTCGGATGTGCTTACGGAGCGAGGAGGACGAGTCGGACGCGGGTGAGTCAACCGAGGGCGCGGGCCAATCACGCTGGGCCCGACGGCGCCTGCGTGCGCATCGGAATCGCCGCCCCTGCCGGCGCCTGTCGTCCGCGCATTCTGCGCCGCGTTCATTCCAATCTCAGATCTCAGATCTGGCCACCACCCATACTCTCCCGTCCACTGCTCAGTCACTCCTCTTATTAAAAGCCATGCCGGCCCTCCTCCCATCCCCCCAAGCCCGTCCGCCTCCTCCGCCACTCGGCTACCGCCTCCACAGCTGCTCTCCCTCCTCTTGCATCTGCAGCAATGGTCAACTCCTCTCCTGTCCACCCAGCTAGCCTCGTCGACTCGACCCTCCACTCACCGGCTCTCCTGGAGCTCATCGAGATCAGCTTGGGCCGCAACCTCATCGGTACGCACACTCTTCTTCCTTCTCATCCATAACAGGAAGCTCACCTATCCACCTCCTCCAGAGCACATCGTGGACACTGTCGCCGAGACGGTGGACTACGCGCTCGGGCGCCCCTCATCATCCACTCGTGGCCGCTCAATGTCGCGCCATTCAGAACAGACCAAGTTCACCAAGTTCGTGACCGATGTCATCTCAAAGGCCGAGGTCAAGGTACCCGCCCTCCTCGTCACCCTCGTCTACATCAACCGCGCGAAGCCCCATATCCAAATTGCCCTCGAGCAATGGGCCCACGAGCGTGTGTTCCTCGGAGCACTCATCCTCGCCAACAAGGTATGTCTATTTCCACACACGCGGGCCACGTTCAACCAACTGACATCATCGCAGTACCTGAACGACTCCACCCTCAAGAACGTCCACTGGGCGCTCTGCACCGGGGTCTTCGGCAAGCGCGACATCGGCCGGATAGAACGCGAGTTCCTCGATGTCCTTGACTTCGAGCTCGGCGTCTCAGAATCCGACCTCCTCGCACACCACGACGCGCTCCTCGAGCTCTCGCACGCGCCGCGCCTCCCCGCGCGCCCCGCGCACCAACACCACGCCCGCCGGCGCAGCTCGCCGCTCGGCTCGCGCTGGAGCGTCGACTCCAGCGAAATGGACGTCGACTCCGAGTCCTCCTTCGAGAGCGTCTCGCTCCCCCGCACACCCGAGCCCCACGCTCCGGCCCCTGCGGCACCCTTCCCCTCCGCCAAGTCCGCCGAGTCGCATGTGCACTTCGCAGCGCACGACGACGGCCACGAGCACCACCATCACCATCGGGCACGCGCCTCTGCGCTGTCCATCCTCCGCTCTTTCCCCATTCCGCACTTCCACTCGCATCACCAGCCTCACGCCGCGACGCCAATGCCGCATAGTGGGCCCGCGATTGCGCAGCCATATCATCATCTTGCGCCCCCGGCCGCGCATGCACTACCAGTGCGCGCATGAAGCCTCTCGCGTCCTCAACGACGTGCCCTTTCGCCCTTCGCTGTACAAAAGCATTGGCTCGCACGAGCCTAAGTTATTCCTACATTAGATCTCGTACCCTGCTGTAGATCTACCATACACTCCCTCACTCCTTTCCCTCCTCCACCCGCGCGTGCTCTGTTGTCTCATCATCACATCCGCATCGTTCTGCGTCGCTCTTCGCTCCATTTCACTCCGCCTCTCCTACACAATATTTCTTACCGCAAGCAGCCCCTGCATTAATCATCGGCCGCCCCTCTGCACATTCCATTCCATCTGTCCTGTCGCACTCATCATCACTCCATCCATCATACGCATACTGTACCACTAGTAGTAGTAGCTACTCGCACATCGCAATGCAACGAACACGAAATGTCGAACACCCGCATATCACCAGTCCGATCGCGCCATTCGACGTTGAATTCCCGCCTCATTCCCGCACTTGTCGCCCGCATGTGAAAGCAGGCGACGCCACGGGCGCCGGCGGGCGCAGCGACTTGGCTGCTGGCGTGGCGACGAAGAACAGTCATGCAAGGTTGCGTAAGCGCCACCGGGTGGCATTACTCGGCCGTGGAGGCCTCCGTGGCCGCGCGGCGCGGCTTCCGACTCGAGCTCAGTCACTCCTGAAAATTCTCCTGTACAGCTCCTTGGCCGGCCGCAGGCCTGCGCACTCCTCTTCAGTCTTCTCGCTGCGTCGGGCCAGCGTGGACGCTGCACGAGCCGGACCGAGGCTACTGCGCGCGGGCGCCTGGCACATAACGTTATGCCACACTGTAATGCCACCGACGCTACTTGAGTTGCAATTGCACCACCACCGTTCCCGGGCCTTGCCAAGGTTCGAACGACACTATCTCGACCGCGCGTGCGTCCGCCGCCCGGCCGTTGACAATGACAAAGGCGAGGCTGACATCGGTGACGCAGCCGGTGGTCTCATGCACATCGGGAGCCTGCAGCTGAGTCGCGTCTCGCGTCAGCCGGATCTCCTGCCGCAGCGTCGAGGGCAACGCGCAGCGGTGGCCGAAGCCCCATCGCTATTCGCGCTCGCGCTGCCCCATCCGCAGATCCGCACGCACCGAACAGTGAACTAAACTGCTAAACGCACTGGGGGCCGGGCCGCGTCCGGCCAGTGGTGATGATGGTGGCATTGATGATTATTATATTCGATGGACGCCTGCCGAACGGATATGTGGCATTTGCTTCCGCGCCGTCCGCGCGGGAAGGCGTTAGCAGAACATCCAACTGCTTGCGCTCCGTCCGCACAACGCTCGTGAATATATCGATAGCCAGCTGGCAAATTTGCTATCCTCAGCCGGCGCGGGCGCGCCTTCGCGAGGCTGGGATCGCACCTGCGAGGCGCCCCGGGCTCGATATAGTGCGGGGAGGGCGTCTGCGGGACCTGACATCATCGCACTCAAAATGCATACCGTATCCGTGCAGGGCGGGTACCTTCCATGCTGCAGCGCGACGTCGCGGTGATGCTGGGGATGGAGTAAGTACGAGTTGTTGTCGCGGTGGCGCGAGCCAATGTACACGGCGAGATATGATGCGTGCACGCACCTTCTGGCTGCGATGTGTCACCTGGGCCCACGCGCGCAGGCCACCGTCGGCAGGGAGCAGAATAACGACTGTCTGAGTCTCCGAGGATACTTAGTGCCAACTATAATGCTTAGTGCCGCTGTACGCACGCACGCGTAGGCGCGAGCGATTGTGGCGTATCCAGAATCCAGGTGGGCGCGTGCATATCTGCAGCAGAAGGCCGATTCATAACGACACCATCTCCTTCGAATTCCCGCGCGCGCACACGTAGCTACAGACACTCGCCGCGAAGCACCGTCGGCGTGTGTGATACGTGATCAGCTCGGGCAGCGCGGAATGAACGAATGAGCTATTATGGCAGCCGTATGCAGCGTACGGGCCCTCCAGCTTCTGCGCAGCCACCGCCACCGCGCCGACGTCGACCGCGAAGACCGCTGTACTGGGCAGTCCGAGCGCCGCGCTGCAGGGAAGCCGGCGCCGAAGCCATCAGCGTCGACGTCGTCTTCGACGACGGGTCCTGCCACGGCGGGGTGCGAGTACGGCGGGCAGCCGATATCTGGATTATTTGCGAAACATGGTGGATATTTGGAAGCGAAGGCGGCGCGACGCACGTCTGAGATCAGGCGCCCTGCGCGATACGCGAGCATGGTGCGCGCATCGAAGCACTGAGCAGCACGAACCTCCGAGTCCGATTAATCCGAGTTCAGTCCGAACGAGAGGCGCGCGCGCTGTTCGGCGACTTCGAGTGGGTGATGGGGGCCGGGCGCGCCGCCGCTACAGTCGCACTGCGAATACGATGGAGGATGGGTTAGATCAGGATCAGCGTTACTGCCAGCGCTCACCACCGCGCGTCGATTTCGCCGGTTGTGTGCTGCCATTCTTCTGCCCGTCACCTGTGCACAAGTGTATCCATCTATCGCTCGCCTAAGTGCGGGCGGTACGACGCCCAGCGTCCGCGTCTCCGACACCAAACTTGTCTGGGAATTGAGGCGCGCGACAAGCCTTTCTGTCTTGCATGTTGACGACCATCGTTTGCGTTTGCGTCTGTCCTTTTTTCCGCTTGCCGAATCCGGTGCACATCGGGCGCAGGATGCAATATCTCGGACAAAAGGTACGCGGGCGCGCTCGACGGGATTGATTGGCATGGCTGTGGCGCTGCGCTCTGGGGTATACAGGACGCGGCCCCGCGCTGGCCGGGGTTCGCGTGTTGTCCACTGGCAGAGTGGTGCTGCGACCACCGCATCGCTCGGCGACGGCACAGGTCGATGGGAGCACCACGGTGAGTCTGCCCGAGATCGCGGCCAGCCCGCCGGGTATGCCGGCTGACGTTTGTGCAGGTCCAGCTGAGCATCCGCGCACGACATCGCTACGTGGTGATTTCGGAGGGCGATGGCATTGGAACTTGGGCCTGCCGAGACGCGTGGCCATGCACGACTTGGCTATCTGGATTCTGAACCCCTGGGCCTGCGGACAGTTGCAAGTGCTGTCAGCGCAGTGCGCACACGGACATAGCACCGAACCACGTTCGCCATGATAGCAATCGCTCACCTCTTTACCAAGGGATTTGACGTCTGCGCGCCGAGGGGCCTCGATCGACTAGTCGCAGCTTGGACTAGAATACTAGCCTCGAGTTATAGATCGCATCACTCTCGCAGCTTGCTAGCGGCCTCGGGCCGGATGTATATGGGGGAACACATCGAGTCGACTGCAAGACCCGGCTCGGGCTGACCAACGCCTTCCACTGTAAGTCGAATGTCTGTGCGACCGGCCGCTGCGCACCTGCGTATATGATTATGATGATGTGAGTACTTGCCTTCGTACCTTCGACGCTCTTCGGCAAGCATTAGCAAGCCCACCAATTGGTCAGCGCGCTCCCCGGTCGACGTCGGACATTGATTGATTGGGTTGCTGGTATGAATACGGAAGGTATACGTTGCGCTTGTTATTTCCCCCTTTTGCCAGAAGCTCGGGGACCCGGATGACTCACCGTTGCCTGAACACAGGATGATTGCGTGCAGTTGTGAAGGTTCGTAGCCGCCGGCCGGGCTCGAGGGGGATGTCCCGGAAGCGTCGGATGACGCATATGGGATGAGTCACGCGGAAGCGCGTCGCGACGCGTCTCGTTTACCGCGTCTCGGCGTCTGCGCCACATCCCGGACACGGCCGACGCGACGCGACGAGGTGCGCCATTACGTCCACGCATTTCTCGTCATTTTCGGCTAAAAGTGCACGTCCTCTATCGAGATGAATTACCTGTAGAGGGCCTGGACAGGTAGTCTCGTGTCCAGACGTTATAGGTCACGGGGTCCTTTCCGAAACGGGACGGGCAAAGAAA
>MNAD01001609.1:75309-139935 GCA_001895945.1 Trametes pubescens
GTTTCGTTTCTCTAGTCGGTTCTGTGTGCTGTGGCCTCAATTTAATACACACCATTGTGAGGCCGTCTAGGAACATTCCTGTGATTTTATATTTTTTTTGGGGAAAGTTTGCACTGGAGGAGTCTTGAGGCGACAACGCTCGCGCGGCATGCGCGCACGTCGAAGTGGGGCTGCAGTGACCTTCGTGACTTTCGTGACCTTACCCCCACCCGCCTATACGAAATCCACCAGACGTTATAGGGGGGTCCTCTGCTCGTTTCTTTGCCCGTCCCGTTTTGGAAGACCCCCTATAACGTCTGGTTACGAGACTACTGGACAGGTACTTCACGGTGCGAAGCACGGGCAAGAGTCACGTCTTCATGCGGCGTATCACCATCTCTGAATCAAGCTTCCCTGGATGCCATATTGGACAACCGCACCAGCCACGTCAATAAATATCAGCAGTGAGTGGGAGATCAGAAACTGCGGGAGTAATCATACAACGTCCTTCACGAAATTAACTTCTCTTCGCCGCCTAGCTGTGACAACCTCGACGGTATCAGACATCGAGAATGCGACTGCGGCGACTCGCTTGTCCAACCAGTCAAGACCGCCCCTTGCAGTTGACTTTGTGCTCCGCCCAATGCGACTTCTGGCAACCAGAGTCACAGTACCTCCAAGGTTCAGCCACATCAGAAACGCTCGCGTACGCAATTGCAAGAAGGTGAAGGACTCACTTCGTCTTCCCACATCCCGCGCACTTCCGCAGCACCGCACTGGGATTCCCGCACCACGAGCACCGGTACAGCTCGTAGCTCGCCATCTCGCTCTTTTCCTTGGGCACACCGTGCTTGTGGGCGTGCCCGTGCCCGTGCCCACGCATGTAGATGCTGTTGGCGTCGTCGGGGTCGTCCATGTCGATCTTCTCCAGCCACTCGGCCAGGTCGTCGTCCCCCTCGGCACAACAGGCGACGCTCGCTTGGGCGCGGGCTTCGAGTTCGTCGTATCGCCGCACGACCGCACCCCATTCCTTGGCGCCGTCGGTGTAGTGGCGGAGAAGAATCTCTCGTGCGAGGTTCAGCTGGGTTCGCGCGACCGGGTAACCCATATAGTCCATGAACTCCACGGCTGTCTGCATCTTCCTCCGGGCGGGCTGTGAAAGTGAAAGGACGGCCATCAGAAATGCGAAGGTGCGTAGCGAGGAGGGTACTCACGTCCAACTCGCGTAGGTTTTCGCTCAGCTCTGGACCGCGCACCACGACCGTCAACATAACGTACCACGTCAGGACGGCAAGCATATGCCGTCCATCCGGGGGTGCCTCCGAGATGTACGTCTTCGCGTCCTCCCAGGCCGACATCAAGAACGCCGTCCCCTCCGCACGCGCCTGCGCTGTCCCCTCCCGCGCCTCACGCAGGACGACGAGGCCCTGCTGGGCCGCATGGTTCACCGCGCGCCAAAGCAACTGGTTGCGCACGAAGTCAGTGATGTTCTTGCACTTCAGCCCCTTCTTGACCGCGCGCAGGCCCGGCTCGATCTCCGCGCCCATGCTGACGATGTAGTAGGCGTATGCCAGACCCCGGTTGCGAGCAAGGGCCTTGTGGCCGACCGCGATCGCCTCGGGCAGTCGGCCGCGGATCATGTGGAACTTCATCTCGACGATGTCCGCGGCATCGAGGTCGGCGGGCGTCCCCTTCGCGCGCAAGGCCTTCGCACTGAGCGGGAGCGCGTCGGTCCAGCGAGTGAAGGGTACCCCGGGCATGTTGGTTTCATTGGCCGTCTCCAGCCCGCCCGGGCCTTCCACCTGCCACCCGCCCTCGGCGATCGCGAACTCGGTGCGCTGGATGATGCTCGCCAGCTTCTTCCCGAGCGCGTACATGTCGTGGTCCTGCATGGCCTGGACGATCGCCTTCTGGTACTCCGCCGTGCAGTTCAGCGTGAGCACCACCTCTGCCTTCTCGGGGCCGTAGTCCATGAGGATGTCCGAGAGGTGCGGGGGCGTCCCGCGCTGGTAGATCTCCACGAATCGCTTCGGGTCGAACTGCGTCTGCTCGAACTCGCTCTCGTTGATCGGGATGCGGAGGATCCCGCTGAACGCTTCGGCGCGCGTCTCGATGGCGCTGCTCCGGGTGAACGCTGCCAGGAGGCGGAGCATCGAGGGGACGGCCTTGCATTCGGCGGGGCAGTGCTGGGTGGGGGCGACGAGCAGACACAGGGCGTGGCTGAACAGGGTGTATGAGGAGATGGGTCGGCGAAGAGCAACGATCGTAGCCTCGAGGACCGCGCGGATGGAAGCGGCCTTGACGAGCCTTGGGTCTGGGGTCTCTTCGCACGATACGACTGCCTCCGTAGCATGAGCGACGGTCATGATGACGAGCTCGGGGACTTTCGGGTCGTCGGGGTAGTCGTACAGGAGCTTGATCAAGTTACTATTTTGACGGGCGATGTCTTGTCGCGCCTTGAGCCCGCCGTGGTGGGTCACCGTCGCGAGAGCTTGTAGAGCTACATGGCGCGTCGAGTCGAATCCTAACAGCGGCATGACTTTCCTGAGTAGGCCTGTAACACACTTATAAGCGATATATTCGTTATGTACGGGGAGACACCATGACCTTTCTCAAAGAGCTTGTCCCTGAGGATGGCGTCGGCACACATCTTCGCCATGATACCAACGACGCCGCCCATGACCTTCTCATTGCCACACCTCTGCGCCGATGTGTAGGCGGCGTCCAGTCGCTTGTGATAGTCATTGAAGCGAGTGTGAATCTTCTTGAGCCCATGACGAGTGGTGAGATCTATAAAGCATTGAATGTCACGAATAGCGCAAGGCGTATCTGGGTACTTACCTGGGATCTTCAGTGTTTCGCACATGCATGATACAACGAAATTCCAACTCTGCGCATTGCTGACGTCGTCGAACATGCCGTCAGGGATCACATACGGGTCTCCAGACATGCTGGCGCCAGGAGCTTTGCTGGACGTTCTTGGGCCGGACATCGCTGTGGGATGGTGGTGGTACGTAACCAAGGGGGTTTGAAGACAGAGCGGCCTCTTCTTGATCAGCGGGAACCACCGTGGCAGCTAGGGAGCGTCGGAAACGTTGCTATACTTTTGGATCTCTTGACGCAGTGCCTGTCAATTCCAAATCGACATAACGACTACCAGTTACAGGTATATAGCAACAAACACCACCAAATATGGAAAACCTACCGCCCAGTTTGACAATGCTGTGGAGAGTCGGGATCTGTTTAGCTGTCTGTGTACAAGGTACAAGATTAGGACGACCGAAGGCTCTCTGGAAATGAGATAACCTATACAATACAGATCATGATGCGTGAACCTTACAAGTAGTCCGAGAACAAAACAATACAAAGTCGTACGCGGACATACCGACTACTAACAAGAAAGTGGGACGGGGTATCCTCGATGGCTCACGACCGCTCCAGCTTCCCCGCCACACCCGCCGCCTCATCTCGTGCCTGCCCTAGTTGCGGATCGATCGTCGGAGGATTTGATAAGGGTCGGGGTTCGCTTGCGGACGCTACAGCCGACAATGCAGCGTCAAGGGCATTTGGGGGAGGTGGAGGTGGAGGGGGACCGCCGCCAGGAGGCGCTGACGCAGATGTAGCGCCTTGTGGCGCATGTTCTTGACCCGACCCATTTACGATCGTCGAGCGGAATGGAGACGGGGCGACCAGGGGGCGGTGGAAACGAGCTCGAAAGTCGTTGGCTTGCGCAGGATCGTGGAAGGGGTGTCCGGGAACGTGGTCGCCCATGCCGCCATAGGGTGCGTTCGGGTCTCCGAGCGCAGAGCCGTCCGGGGCCTTCGGGGCGTGCGCGAAGTGCATCCGTCGCTGCTCAGGGAGGTCAACGTGAGTCATATCCGCAAGGACAGACGCACGCACCTGCTGATCCCAGTGATCCCACGCCTGCGCGATGATGGGCTCGAGCGACGCAAGCTCTTCGTTCGTCATCGACAGCGTCCTCAGCAAATGCTGCTTCAGCAGCGGCGCACACGAGAACGACAGCAGCAGCGTCGACGCGAACGTCTGGCCCCCGAGCGGCTGGCCCTGCGGGAACGGCGGCTCGTGGATCGGGTGCGGCTGCGCGTGCGGGTGTGGGGGCATCTCGTGCGGCATGACCGCCTGGTACTGGCCCTCGGCGTTCATCCGGTACTGCACCTCCTCCATCCCGGGCAGGATCTCGTTCCCCATGTCGAGCCCGAGCTCGCGCAGCTTCCTCGCCTTCACGAGCGCGCGGTGCTTGCGCTGCCGCTCCCGCGCTGCGGCCCTGACCCGCTCCCGCTTCGCCATCTCCTCAGGGCTGAGGTCCTCGCCCTTGTACTCGGACATGCTCGACTGAGGGGGCGGCGGCGGGACCTCGACCTGTTGCGGGGGCATCTGCTGCACTTGCTGCTGCTGCTGTTGGGAGAGCGCGAGGATGTTCTGGAGGCCGGCCTGGCGATCGCGCTCGCGCTTCCGACGCTGTCTTTCTGCGGCCTTCTCTCGTTTGTGCCTCTGACTTGGAGTCTCGTTTTCTCGCGAACGTTTGCGCGAGGACGAGGGCGTTGCGGGCAGAGGCTGCGCGTTGGGGTCCATAGGCTGCTCAAAGACTATATTCGCGATACCTCGAAGTGACCGTAACGGTCTGTGAGCGAGGATAGTTGCGCGAGGGGGCGGGCGATGGTAACAGTTGTGACGAGGAGGTGACTAGGGGGCCTTGGAGGGCTGTCACACGCCTCTTATACCAGCGGTGGCGTGGGAATGTGAGCGTCGGGACTCCGCCGGGCTTTGAATCGACTTCAACGCGGTTCTTATCATGTTCGTATACACTACCGTACATACTTCTACTTTATCCTTGCACTTTCCCTGCCTTCGTCACCATGCTCTCCCGTCCGGGGCCAACCCCAATCCACTCTATAGGTACGTTCAAGAACTCCTCGATGAAGCCGATGTACTTCTGGCAGTTCTCGGGCAGCTCGTCGAAGGTCGTCGCCGAGGTGATAGACTTCTTCCAGCCAGGAAGCGTCACATAGACAACATCAACCTTGGCGAGGACCTCGAGGTCGGCTATACGGGGCATGAGAACGATACCAGACATGGGCGGACGCGGCACCACTCACCAGGGAACCCGAGTAACTCTTGTTCGTTGACCAGGTACTTCACTGCAACCTTGATTTCATCGAGGTCGTCCAGAATGTCGAGCTTCGTGAGATTGAGGCTGTCGTAGCCATTGATAAGGCACGAGTGCTTCATCACGACCAAGTCAAGCCAGCCGCATCGCCGACGGCGACCAGTCGTGACACCAAACTCGCGCCCGATCTCTTGCAAGTGCACGCCGACGTCCTACATACAGGTGAGATACGACAGAGAGAAGACTAAGACATCGACGTACATTGAGTTGCTCCGTGGGGAACGGTCCACCACCGACACGAGTCGTGTATGCCTTGATCACACCAATGGTCTTGCCAATGCGCTTGGGCGGGATACCCAAGCCAGTGCAGACACCACCGATCGTCGTTGAGGACGAAGTAACGTACGGGTACGTTCCGAAGTCGATGTCCAGCATCAAGGCGTTAGCTCCTTCAACGAGGAGCTTCTTTCCTTCTGATAGCGCCTTGTGAACGTAGCTTACGGAGTCAATGACGTGGGGGCGCAGGCGTTCCGCGAGGGCCTGTGCAAGCAAAGTAGGTCAGTTCGGATAGTGCGGGCGAGCAAGCCGAAGCCGCACCTTGTAGCGGAGGATCTCCCCTTCGGTATCATACTCGAAGTGCCCGTAGCGCTTGAAACGGCCCTCTACGAGCTTGCGGAACTTCTGCGCGAAGGTGTCGTGATCGAAGAGGTGGTGGACGCGAAGGCCAGAGCGAGACGCCTTCGACGAGTAAGCCGGACCGATGCCTCGCTTGGTCGTGCCGATGCTGGATCCGCCAAGCTCGACCTCCTTGAGACCGTCGACGATCTGGTGGAAGTCGAAGACCAGTTGCGCCCGGTCTGAGATGAACAGGCGCCCGGTACAGTCGAGGCCTATAGGTATGGATGAGCTGCCGGAGTAGCCGGATGAACGTAGTGGGAGACGCACCTTGCTCTTGGAGAGCATCCAGTTCCTCGAAGAACGACGGAACGTGCACGACGACGCCGTTACCGATGAGACCGATGCATTTAGGGTTCACCAAGCCTGAAGCAGCGTCGGCATTGCATCGTAGACTCATGAGAGTGTAGACGTACCGCTAGGGAGCAGGTGGAAGGCGAACGTCTTCTTCACCTTCTCCGGGCCCATGGGCACCACAATGGTGTGTCCGGCGTTGTTGCCTCCGGCGCATCGTGCGCATATATCGAACTCCGCAGAGAGGATGTCGACGAGCTTGCCCTTGCCCTCGTCGCCCCATTGCGCGCCCAATACCACGGTGGCTATTCGGAAAACGTTGTAGACGCATGCTCGGACGGAATATAAATGCTACTCACCGCTCATGTTTACGTATGAGGATTGCTTGCAGTTGCTCCGCTACGCGAGTCGGGGAGATGAAGGTAGATCTGAGCTCAGGAGACTCTAGATCTCGCGACGCGTGCTATCTGATTGTGGAGCACAAGCTTTGCGCTGTGCGGCAACGACAGGCTCCCAAGTGAGTACCGGGAGAGTCGGAGGCCGTTGGAACGCGAGAGACGATGGGGGTAGGAGTCAGAGTCATTTTCTTTCCAGCACTGGCGGATCGCGACTATGGACGTCCCCCGGCCGACGATCGTCCGGCGGGCCGCCACATCGTACAGTACATATCGATGTCCTGATCTGTACGTGTCGTCAGTCGTGTAGGCGATAGATCAGTTACGTTCACTTAGCTGCTAGCTTGCGACAGACCTCCCTGGTACGTACAGTAGCATTTTATTACAGGATGGCACTGAGGAACCTCCCCACGAATGTGAACTATGCTTCGGATGGGACCCACGATCGGCCACAGCCATCGCCAACTTGCCCTCTCACTCACTAGTAACTCCTCCGAGTCCAACATGGACTACCTCCGCCTCGCCCTCGACGAAGCGCGTAAATGCACCCCGTCGCCCACCGCGTTCTGCGTCGGGTGCGTCATCATCGCGACATACCCCCCGAACGCCTCCCAACCCGCGATCCTTGCGCGCGGCTACTCGCGCGAGCTCCCGGGGAACACGCACGCTGAAGCAAATGCGTTGGCCAAGGCCCGATCGCTCTCCGAGGATGAGCTAGCCGCACTCTTCCCCGACGCCCCGGACCCCCTTGACATCGACGCAATCCTCGAAAACGCGGATATCTACACCACTATGGAGCCCTGCTCTGTGCGGACCTCCGGCCTGGCGCCCTGCGCGGACGCGGTCATCGCGGCGCGCATGAAGCGTTGCTTCATAGGCGTCGGGGAGCCTGACGACTTCGTGAAGTGCGAGGGGGCGCAGAAGCTCAAAGACGCGGGTGTCGAGGTGATCTGGCTCGATGGTTTGGAGAAGGAATGTCTGGAGGTTGCGAGGATGGGAAGGGAATAGTAATTGTTGCGGCTCTTACAACGGATATTTACATAGATAATGTACATGGTAGCTTCGTCTTCTAACTATCAGCGTTCACTGGAGAAACGCCTTCACCAACGATGCCCACTCCTCGAGCAGCGACTTGGCGGTAGCAGAGTCCAAAACCGATCCCGCAAACTCGATGGACATGGCGACCTTGTCCGTCTTCTCCAGAACAACTATATCTATCATGACGTCGTCCTGAAAGGCATATGCGTCAGTTATTGTACGGTGACAAAAGCGCGTGTAACTCACCTTGACCAGATCAGTGATACGCATTTTGTCTATTCCAGCAGTTGCCTCCGAGGAAACCTGGGGTATGTGATACGGAACCTGTAACGTAGTATAAGCATTTGGGCAGGTGATCTTGGGGGAAAATCTACATACCTCTACCGGTTGGAGCAACGCACCATCACTCTTCTCGACCTCCGGCGCGACCTTGATAATGTTGACGAACACATTTGAGAGCGGCTTGTCGGGAACGCCGACCCACTCGTGCACTTTCGCCAGCCGGCTCTGCTCTACGATGGCAGAGCGCGCCTGCAGGTCCGATTGGATACGACGCGCCAATGCCAGCCCGTCCACAGCTGCGACAGCGTCCACCCGGTAGGGCAAGACGTTGATGCACGGGGCCGCGAGACGGTCCACGCCCTGCAGCTCGCCTGTCCGCCCAGAATGCCACAACGAGAACGTCGCGACATCAGTCCCAGCGTGCTTGCTCTGGACCCGCGCCCAACACGCGAGGAACACGCTCTGGAGGGAGACGGCGAGCTCGCGTGCGCGCTGCTCTAGCGCTGCAGCATTGTCGATGGCCGCGCCGTCCGTGTAGACGTGTCGCGCTTGGGTATCGGGCGTGGTGGGCAAGGCGGGGGGCGACGTCTCGGTGTCGGGCGCAGGGTGCTTGCTCTGTACCTGTGACCAACAAGCACGGAATACGCTTTTCAGTGAGGCCGCGAGTTCGCGCGCGCGATTCTCCGGAGGCGCAGCATTGTCGACGTCCGCGCGCCGTTCCTGGGCATCGGGCGTGGCGGGAAAATCGGGGAACAGAGCGGCGTCGTCTGCCGATGCGAACGTCGACTTCCAGTACGTCTCCTGTTCCTTCTCTGCGCTGGGAGTGGCAACGGTATAGCGGATAAAGCCTTCCAGGTCAGTCGAGCTCCGCGGATCCTGGCCGAGATACAAGCGCGCGAGATCGTCAACCAGCAGCTGCAAGCTCCACGCATCGTACTGGAAGTGATGGAGGTGAACGAGGAGGTAAGCCGAGGATGACGAGTGCAGAAGCACTGCGCGGGTGGTCGGACACGCAATGGAGGGAGGATGGGACACGAGCTCATTCATGCGCCGCGCAACTGCGTCCTGGTCGTCGGCCGAGCTGTCCAGCGCCTCTGTAGTCCAGCTAGACCCCATGGCGTCGGCCTTGAATACCACGACCCGAGGGGCGGATGCCGCCGAGTCGTAGACAAACGTCGAGCGGAGGACGGCGTGTCTGCGGATGAGCTCGCTCCACGACGTCTGCAGCTTCGCAGCGTCGACGTCCGCGGGAAGGCGATATCCAAACGCGTGCTGGAAGCGCGACCCGGCGCTACGCTGCCACATGCCGATCATCCACTCCATACCAGGTGAGGCATAGGTGATCTTCTCCACGAGATCGACCGCTGTAGAGTCGTGCGATGCGAGGAGGGCGGGCCATTGTTCGCGGGGCACGTCGACAGATACGGCTACGGGCTTGATACCGTTCGCGGCCGGAGCTTTGGCGTCCTTGAGTTTCTGCAGCAGTGCGCCGACGGAGGGGCTCTGCACTACGTCGGAGGCGGAAAGACGAAGCCCGATCCGCCGAGCCTTCGCGACGAGCTGCACGGCCGTGATGGAGTCGATGCCGAGCGTGGCGAGGGGCGTGGACGTGAAGATCTTCGAGGCGGGGACCTTTGTCACGACAGACAAGACGTTTCGGAACTCGTCAAATCGGGGCTCCCACTCTGTCGCAACCTCGCCGTTCTCAGGCTGCTGGCTTGCTTGCGCATTGGAGGGCGCCACTGGAATCTCCGGAAGACCCGAAGACCACGGTGCGTCGGGGAGGCGCACTACGTCGCAGAGGAAAGTGATGTAGCGCTGGACAACGTTGGCGATCCCTATAGCATCGGCCACCTCTGACGTGCATGCCGCTTGCACCACAAAGCCGTCCTCGGTCTCATGAAGTTCGATGTTCAAAGGGTACTGGACGATGGTGAGGAGGTGCGTACACAGCAAATTTCGCGAGTACTCACGTGGACGCTGATGTCTTCTGCCTCGTTCACGTCGAAGGCCCACACACGATTGGATTCGGACTCCAGCGACTCCTGCTTCGGCTGGAAGACGAAGATGCTGTCCCATAGATTGCTGACACCCAGTTTGCGTTGGATCGACCGCAGAGAAGCATGTTGCCAAGACATGCTGGCGATGTTCGACTTGTGAATCTCCTTGAGAAGGGACCTGTTGTCCATCGCACTTCCAAAGGTGACGCGGCATGGCACGGTGTTCTGCCTAGATGTTAGTGGCTGCTTCGAACAAGTAGAGGATTTGACGTACGAGCATAGGACCAATGACATCCTCTGCGCCGGGAACGTCGCGGCCGGAGATCACACGGCCGAACACGACGTCTGGCGAACGGGTCATGACGGCAAGCAGCTTCGCGAACGCCGCCTGTCCAAGGCACTGCGCTGTGACTTCGGTCGAGCGACAAACCTGGCTGACCTCGTCATTGGCGATGTTGACGGGCAAAGACAGTTGGTGGACAGTATATGACTCGGCCCCTGAAAGCTCCCTCTGGATGGGTGCGGCGTTGAGTCCGCGGAGACGGCTGACCCAGAAATCAGTTCCGTTCTTCTCCTGCCACAGCAGTGCCGGCAAGAGCTCGTGATAGCGTGCAGGAGAGGGGATCTCAATTCCGAGATAAAGCTGTTCGACCCAGTGAAGGAGATTTGCGATCGAGAGGCCGTCGTACAGAGCATGGTGCAGGACGAGCACGAGGTGATCGGGGGCGTCGGGCGTCGTCGACTTCATGAGATTGAAGTACACGGGCGGTTCACGGAAGAATTCGCCTTCGTCGGTGACCTTCAGGTAAGGGTTGAGCGTTTCCGTCAAGTTCGCTCCCTCTTCAGACGCGGTCTCTGACCAATGGAGCATAGAGGTCGAGTGCACCGCTTGTGCCCATACTCCGGGGCTAGACAAGAAGTGGAAGGTTGTGCGCAGGATGTCGAATGTTGCAACTGCCTTCTGCCAGACCTCGCGAAGGCGAACGACATCCACGTCCTTGCTTAGACGTAGTGGGAAGAGATGCACATATAGACGTCCATTGGAGCTGACAGTCTTGCATATACGTGAGACGCGTCGTAGACGTCGAACTTGGACACAAACGTACCTGCGATAGCATACCAGCCTGCAGCGTTGTCGTCGGGAAAACGGAGACTTCATCATCCTCAGAGAGCCTAATCGCCGCCATGTCCATTTCGCGGACAAGCTTGTCGCGCTCCTCCTTAAAGGATGAAACCATACGCTCTCCGTCCTGCGGCGCCGACGCCTTACCCTGAACGTGCACTGCGAGACGGCTCAAGGTAGAAAGCCGCATGATATCTGCAGAGGAGAGGGCGAAGCCTTCCTTCGAGAACTGACGGCTCAGTCCGACGGACTTGATGGAATCCAAGCCGAGGGAAAGAAGGGACGTTTCCCCCGCGATGAGCTTAGCGTCAATGCGCAGGAATTGGGAAGCAATCTCGCGTATCCGCTCGAGGATGCCCTCGTCGACCACCACGTCTGGAGGAAGACCGTCTCCCTCGCTGTCTCCATTGGAAAGAGGCGAGTGCGAGCTAGTGTGAGGAGCATTCCCGTTAGAGACAGGGAGACTCCAATCGTCGCTCTCCGACATGCGAATGGCCGTTTCTTCGAGACGGTTCAAGATATCATGGACCAGGGCGGGAGAGATGTCTGCCGAAGTGAAAGCCGCATGTGCGACTGCCTGATCATGCTCGGGGTCCAGAACCATCTCCACCGCAAGGATGTACTACACGCCTGTTAAGCACACGCGTACCAGAAGATTCGATAGTGACTCACATCGGGTTCGGGGTTCTGGCTCTCAACTACATTCCACAGACTGCTCTCCTCGTTCTCCTTGAACGAGACCGAGAACAAGGTATCGAAGAGTGAAGCGCCGCTCTCCGAAACCCACTTCTGGATACGGCTGAGCGGGATGTGCTCGAACTCACCGACGCGCGCGATGTCGTGCTGAACGGATTGGAGCACCGTGGTAGCGTCTTTGTAGCGCACGCGAGCCGGAAGAACGGTGATCATCGGGCAGATGGTGGTATCGATGTCGCTCACGGGTAGGGAGCGTCCCGCACGGATGACCTACGAGGTGTCAGTAACGTCTTGCAAGGTCAGGAACGGGATTGACGTACCCCGAAAACGACATCGTCATGACCGTACAACCGCTGGCCGAGTAGATAGCCATAGGCCGACATTAACAGAGCCTGAAGGGTAACATGCTTCGACGCAGCCTTGGCCTGCAGCTCTGACAAAGGACGTTTCAGAGTGACAGACAAGATGTCTGCTTGATGACCGGACGCCTCCTTGTTCAGCAGCCTTTGCGACGGGAAACCCTCGAGATAGTCAGTCCAAAAGTCGTGCGCCGCGGTCTGGTCGATGGCAACAATCGGCTCAAGGACCGCGCGCAGCGGGGCGGATGGAAGCTGCTTCGTCTTCGAATACGCGAGTTCAAGGTCTCGGAGAAGTACTGGGAGTGAGATGCCGTCGTAGAGGGCATGGTGGATGGAGATCACCAGGTAGGTCGTGCTCTCTGCAGACGCCGTGAAGGTAGACAAGCGTACAGGTGGCACCGTCGAGATGCCTAGGTTGAGCTCCCGTGCGATGGACGATGCCAGCTTGCTGGTGAAGTACTGCTGGAAGTCGGCGTCATTGCTGGCCTGAACGTCCTGGTGTGCGATGTTCGACTGTGCCGCTCCGACACGAAGGACGACTTGGACGAGATTACTGCCGAAGTGAAACACGGTGCTGGCAGGAGATCAATATGAGAGACTAGCCCTTACTTGACGTGTAGCTAAGACTTACCGTAGCATCTCATGCTCGGCCACGAGCTTCGTCCACGCGTCTTGCAGACCGGACGTAGACGTCCCGGAAGCGAGGCGCAGGACGACATGTTGCACGTACATGGACGGTGAGTTCACCGAGCGATACAATACACCCTCTTGAACAGGGAAAGGCGGGAGCAAGGATTCTATGGCGTTCGGGGCATACACGCCTCCCACCTCTTCAGCAAGGCCACGAGCGAACTCGTCGATCGGCGAGGCTCCATTCTGCAGCGCCGGTGCGGCCAAACTGCGCTCCAGGAGCGTCGCAATCTCGCTGACGGCGGGATGTTGCATAATCTGGGCGGGGGACAGCTGGACGTCGAACGTCCGTCGAACGTCTGCCGCCAACCGGGCAATCGCCAGGGAGTCCAATCCGCATTCGAAGATGTTCGTGTGGGGCCCGAGGGCGTCGGGCGGTAACTTGACAAACGGCTTCAAAACGTCCAATACCCGACGCTCAACCTCGGTCGGTTCCCGTCTCTCAGCCTGCTTGGCCGCACCCAATGAACGCCCGCCCGACATCAGCTGCGTCAACGTCTCGATATCGAGACTGAGGAAGAACGCTGCGAGGACCTTCGCATCCGCCTTGCCATTCGAGCTCAAGGGGATGAAGCTCAGCGGAATGATGTGACTAGGGCGCATGTAACTCGCGAGCTCCCTGTCGCACGCGCTCCTGAGCTGCTGAAGAAGACCTTCCGGGGGCGCAGTGAGCGACGGCTTGCCACCCTTGCGGGCGGAGACAGGAACGGAGGCGTCCCATGCGATGAACGAGATGAGCTGGTCCGCGCCGATGGCAGGGTGCTTCCCGAGTATTGTCATGACGTCGAGGCTCCTCTTCGGGGCGGCGGCGGTGCGGAGGATTGACGAGATGCCCTCGGACTCAATCCGAACGCCACGAAGCTTGATCTGCGTATCGATCCGCCCTATGATTTCGAGCGTAGCGTCCGGCATCATGCGAACGAGGTCGCCAGTGCGGTACGCCCAACGCTCGGTGCCATCGTTGGGGAACTTCAGGAAGGCCTTTTCTGTAAGGTCCGGTCTCCCCACGTAGCCAAGTCCAACCAAGGGGCCTTCAACTACGAGCTCCCCCGTACCGCCGCGAAGGATGATCTCCATGTTCTCGTCGACGACGTACCCGCCGACATTTATGAACGTGTGGCCGATGTTGGCCCGCGGGGTGTCCTTGTCCATGAGGCGGGCAGCGCAGCCTATCGTTACCTCGCTCGGGCTGAAAAAACTGGCGTAAACGATATGCTGTAAGTTGCATGGCACGTATGACTTACCCGTAAAAGTTAGCCAACTTAATCTTCGGATGCGAAGCCCATTTGTCGAGGATCTAGAATTTCCGGTGTAAGGGGTTGCACTCGCACGGCAAATTGAATGGACCTACCGCATCGCTCATCTTCTCGCCGCCGCTCGCAATATAGCGAAGGTTCGTTGAGTGGCCAGAGGCCTCGTCTTCTTGCACAGCCCCCATGGTGGCCTCAATCAAGCTCGGAACGATGCCGACGTGAGATACGCGTAGATGCGTGATGTAGTATGGCAGATCTTCGAGAAGCAAGGAACGCGGAGCGGTCAAGATGGGTATGCCGATGGCGAGAGGGACAAAGATCTCGGCGAGGTGGACATCGAAAGCCACCGCTACGACACGAAAGTTGTGTAAGCTCATTTGTCGTCCTACGAACGAAGCTTTGTGACGCACACGCAATAGAGAGATAGTTCCCGTCGCTCGGGTCTTCCATTTCCACAGAAGCGCATATGGCACTCAGCGCCCATATCGCTTCACTGAGTCCACGATGTGTCAGAATACAGCCTTTGGGGGCCCCCGTAGTCCCTAAAATTGGATGAGCCCTAAACGCTTCGGCGGAGTGGCAAAGCGGCGTACCTGAAGTGTACAAGATATATGAAGGATCGCCCAGCTGGGGCTCCTCAACTGCGTCGACACTCTGAGCGTCGAAAGCAGCCTGAACCGAAGCATCCGTGAAATCGATAGCGGTGTCGCCGAGAGACGCGAAGCAAGACAGATCGGAAGAAGACAAGATGAAGCGAGCGTTGGAATCCTTCGCAATATATTGTTGCCGCTCCACCGGCAGTTCAGCGTCGATCTAAGGGAAAATCAGCCGCCGTGCACAGATAATGAGATATTTGAAGCTTACAGGCACGTAGCAAGCGCCAGATCTCAGTACGCCAAAAAATGCAACGTGGAACCCCACGTCTCGTTTCATGCATATAGCCACAGAATCACCCCCCTTTACGCCAGCTCCGCGCAACCAGTGAGCCACCTGATTGGCCTTACGATTCAGTTCGACGTAAGTAATCGTGTCCGCTACGTAGCGGTCGATGGGAACGTCCGTAGATAGGTCAGCGTGCCAGCGGACCGCGATCCCGTCCGGCCGTTCGGTAGCCCGCAGAAGGAGATGGTCCGCGGCAAATTTCACAGGGGGGATGGGCGCGTACAAGTGGCAGCGCTCCTCGAAGGAGTGGGTATCATAGGATGACACCAGCGCTGCGGGGAGCTGGGGAAGGCGAGCCATAGTTGCTTGAGGGTTAGCCTGCGCGTGTGCAACTAACGCATCCACTTGGGAGGCGAGGAGTTGGGACTGCGACGGGTGACTGGAGCGTTCCGAAGCGGTGATAGACAGTACTGCATTGTCGCGGTCCACAGTGACTACCAGAGGGGCACTAAGCCGAGGAAAGCGGAGGGGATGGGCGCTGATCAAAGCTAGGCAAGGCAGCTGTTTCTGGGCGAGATCCAGGGCGCTGCGAAGGGCACTAGGAGAAACGCGAGGCCAATTTGCATCTGCGAGTGCTTGAGAGACTCCCTCCACGGCGTTCACCCATGTCGAGCTTTCGTCCCAAGTGACACGCACCGGGCGCAACTTCTCTTCTTCGTCATCTGCGATCGCGAGCAAGACGTCCGTACAGCCACAATACGCACCGAGCACGCGTCCGACTGCGACCACGACGGCTGCGAGTGCCTTAGAGGCGCTCTGGTCGGCATCCAGAGTTAGAGCCTGAGAGATTGTTCGGAGGGTGCCAGGAGCGAAGCGCCTCGAGGATAGGTCTGGGAAATCCTGGTGTCTATAGCCCGCGAGAATGTGCTGGTAGCCGGTGAAGTCGCCGGGGACGCTGGGAGTGGGAGGGGACTCCATCGTTGTGGGTGGAGCGTTCGATATTTGGAGGGGTGCTGAGCAAAAGACGGCGCGGGTGAGGACTCGGACCGCTGGACGTGAGAGAAGCCGAGACGGCCTAATTAGCACTCACCACAAGACGTGCTCCCCCTGCGCGCAGAGACTGACTCGAAAATGCGGGGCGACGCGAACAGGTCAAGGTCGGGGCCTCTGGTGAGCTGCGGGGCCGCTGGGACTAAGCGAGAGCAGCTTTCCTGTGATTCCAGGTCGCTGGTCCAGCACCTTCACAGAACAACCCTGTCGGAGCCGACGGACAAAATGCGCCAAGAACTTTGAAGAGTGAATAAGCGCAGCGGTGCATGATGCTCCCCGGGGCCTCGACATCCAGGAACTGCACGAGACATGCGGATTCTGAGCGGAACGATGAAGAGCAAGGGCGGGTCGGCTTGGCTGGTGGGCGGGAGGAGGAGAGGTTGCGGAGCTGATCTTATCTTATCAGATGAAGATGGCCACTGTCCCAGCGGTGGTGATTAGATGGGCCGCGGGGGCCTTGATCTTATCAGATTGCTCATGACGACCGATCCTGATCTCTGCGCCTCTGCGCTTCAACGCCCACGGAGGACGGCTGGCCCGACGAGCTCTTCGTCCTCAGCGAGCCCCCCAAGCCCCCCGGAAAATTCTTTTCTACGACTGCATGTGCTGCGTGGGGCTGGGCAGACGAAATGCCTTCTGTTCTTCCGTCCGACCGCCCCCTGGCCATGGCCCGCCGACGCCCACCGCTTTTCTTCGTAGCCGGGTCTGCGAGACCCTAGGCACTGGCCATCGCTCCAGCAGCCTGGTGGAATTGCCAGGATGATTAAATCGGTCGTGGAAATGACACATCCCAGTCCGTCACTTTCCCTGACCGCTCCTTATAAAGTTTGGCAGCCACCAAAGCCGCCGACGATCCCGTCCGACGGACTTGCTTTCCTCAGCCTATCCCATCCACCTATTCCCATCTCCTCACTCCAAAACTCACGCGATGTCCACTCAGTCGCAATCCACCTCGTCCCCCCTCTACGATGTCATCGGCCTGGGCTTCGGGCCCGCGAACGTCGCCATAGCTGGGGCTATTATCGAGAAGTGGGGGCAGCCTGGGACCACCTCCGTAAGCGCGCTCGTGCCAGTATCTCGCCGCTATCGCTCGCTCACGATTTCCTTCCCGCATGCACTCTGTTCGGACGTTCTTGTGATCAGAGCCACGCGCCCCTCCAGCAGGTCCTCTTCATTGAGAAGCAGCCCGAGTTCCGATGGCACCCCGGCATGCTCTTGCCCAACTCGCGGATGCAGATCAGGTGTGTGAAACTCGGACGCTTGATAGACGTGCACCCCGTACTGAACTTAGCTTGTGCGCCACAGCTTTCTCAAGGATCTCGCCACGCTGCGCTCCCCGGAGTCCCCGATCACGTTCCTTGCGTATCTCCACTCTCAGGGCCGCCTCCTGAACTTCATCAACCGTGGCAGCTTCACGCCTACGAGGCGAGAATATTCCGATTACCTCGCTTGGGTCGCCGACTACGTAGAAAAGCGCGGCATCCAGGTGCGCTACGGCGAGGAGGTCGTCGGCGTCACGCGTCTCGACGATGGCACCGTCGAGGTCCGCAGCCGCAACGTCGCGACTGGGGAGGAGTCCTCCAGGCGTTCCAGTATGTGCAGACGATCGATCGATCTCCTCTATGCGCTCATTCTTGTCCTGCAGAGAACATTATCCTTTCCCCCGGCGGTACCCCTAAGCTCCCGCCGGCGCTCGCCGTCATCGCACCCCATCCTCGCGTAATCCATAGCGCCCATTATTTGTCCGCGGTCGATGCGTTCTTCGCCTCGCTCCCGCAAACTTCGGAGCCGCTGCGCATCGCGGTGATCGGCGCGGGGCAGTCCTCCACTGAAGTTCTCCTGGACCTGTATAACCGTCTCAACTCGCTCCCGGCCTGCAGCGGGGGCAACAAGCATGAGCTCGACATGATCTTCCGCAAGGGCTCGCTGAAGCCGAGCGACGATACCCCGTTCTCCAACGAGATCTTCGACCCTGATGGTGAGTGTTTTTCTTAGACTGGTTCCGATTGAGCAGGCGTCTGAACGTTTCGAACAGCCACGGACATGATGTTCGGTCTTCCGTCGAAGCGCGATAGGCAGGCCGTCCTCCGCGAATATAACCCCACCAACTATAGCGTTGTCAACATGAGGACCATTGACAACGTAAGCCAGTAGACTCCTACGTCCATGTAGCAGCGTACTGACAAGCTCGCTTCAGCTGTACGAGGTCATGTACCACCAAAAGCTCCTGGACGGCATGAAGGCCCGTACTGGACGAGGAGAAGATTCCGACCGCGCTCGTATTACCCTGCATCCGTATACCTCCATCTTCGCCGGGGAGATCGTCTCCGGGGACGCCGCCGGGCCTGGCGCCTCCGAGGCAGTCCGCCTAACCCTCCACGGCCTTCATACCCATGACGTGTCCCAGAAGACGTACAGTGGCGTCTTCTGCGGCACGGGCTACGACCGCGACTCCTGGATGAAGCTGCTCGCCTCCTCGAACCTCGCCGACCACCTCGGCGTTAAGTCCGCGCCTATCGAGCTCGTGCCCGAGTCCGAGCCCACGGAGCCCATCCCCACGTCACTCTTCGCCGACATCGATGATGCCGGTGTGGTCTCGCCTGTCTCCTCGCGGTCGACGGACGGCTTCTCGACGCCGCCGACGCCCGCCACGCCGCAATCGCAGCACTCCAAGCTCAACGTGGAGACGCAGCCGTCGAAGGTGCGCATCACGCGCAACTACCGCCTGCTGTCGCCCGTGGCAGGCAAGAGCGATGCCGAGCTCGCGGGCGAACCTCGTATCTTCCTGCAAGGCTGCACGCAGTCCACGCACGGCCTGAGCGAGTCCCTGCTGAGCATCCTGGGCGTCCGTGCGGGCTCGGTGGTCGATGAACTCTGCGGTGCGCAATAGAGCAGTGACGTGTGTTATCATTAGGCCGGCTTCGGCGGGGCCATATGTACTTCTGTCTGTCCAGAACAAGTACTTGTATAGTTAATTTCAGCGGAAACATGGGCATTTGAACCTTGACTGCGATCGACGGCATCCGAGAGGCGTTATCAAGGTTCTTTCATTGCTATAAGGTCTGAATGTACTACGAAAATACATGTCCGGATCGCCTCGGCACGCCGCATGCGCTCCAGAGGGTGCCGCGATGCAATCCGAGCTCATCGTATGGTGCGTAGACACAGCCCGACACAGGCACGGGTCGAGTGGTGAGAAAGCGCGAGCGAAGTAATGGGAATCTCGTTCAGTTCCCGTCCGCGCAAGCACACGGGTGCATGTCTTCCATCGCTTGGCGGGCCGATGCAAATATTCCCGCGAACCCCGCGAAGTACGCACTGATTCTGCTAGAGGAAGCTGTCCTGCGCGCCATACGATAATTGCAGGAACCGCAAGTCAACTGAGAAGCTGAAGAACCGTGCAGCGTCAGGTGCAGCGGGCGTACGGAAGACTGGCGGTGCAGAGACTGAGCGCTGGGCTGCCGTGCGAGGGGAACAGGGCCTCCATGCCGACTCTTTGCCAGTGTCAAAGGAAGGTGTCGGCCACGTCGAGATCCGCCCACCAAAGAATTCCGGTAGTCGCGTTCAAGGTGTGTTTGAGAGCGAGAGAGGCGTGTAGCGTCGGTGGCGCGGCCCACGCGCGGGAGCGGAGTTTCTGGTCAGCCTCGATCGCGACGGCGCTCGCCGCCGGCCCGTCGCAGGGCGCGGCGACCTCGCCAACTTGCGCGACGACGACGGGTAAACTCGTCTCTACTCCCTCGGCGACGTCTCCTCATCTTCCTGGTCACCTTGGGACACTCCGTCAACGCTTTGATTATTTTTCTGTGCTGCGTGTGGTCATCTGAACGGTCACAATCAGCGGGATTCGCACCTTAGCCCCTGTCGCGCGCGTGAACTCTGCTTTGCATCTGCATGGGGATGCATTCTGTATGGTGGCTCTTGCATCCTGTCGTGACCGGCGGCCCCTTCATCCCTCCTCGCTCGCTGGCCAGTGTCTGAAGAGCCCGTGTCGCCAATGCTGTCAATGCCTTCACGTTCATTGCGTCCCTCTGGGTCGTCCGCAACTGGAGGTTGAATGGTTTCCAGGCATTATCCAAACGTTGAACACGCGACCTCAAGGAAGAGTTCGCCTTCCAAGTTTCTTGACTGGCACTCAGGCGGGTGCGGCGCGTTACCACCCGGGTCTAGCTTGCTGCTTGACGTTTGCCAATGGCCGTTATGGCTTCTGCGGCATGGCGTCGAGAAATTGGTGCGTGGCCAATTTATGTCTGTCATACACGTTCTGGTGGCCATAGTGTATGTCCTTGTCGTCATGTGGTGCCTTCATTAGAAGTGATGAGATCATTTGGTCTTGACTTCGGATGTTGTCCTCCAATACGGCGCTGAAGGCGTCCGGCGGGAGAGATAATACAGCTGGCTGTTTCGGATTCCCCGGAATAATGTGGGCCATACCGAGTGCGTATGGACTACGTTTCCTGTGAATCCATGTTATGAATTTTACGAACAAGGGATGAAAACACTCGCTTGATGTTCATGCCATCTCCCCGAAGGACGTCGGGGAGTGACATATGTGACATGGCGTCACGCACCCTGGACGAGGAATGCAATGTCGGGGAGCAGCATAGCGACCCATGTTTTGACTTCGGAGAGGCCAAGCTGGCCAGTGAACTATGTTACCTGTTGGGAATGCAGACATTTTTATGTTAGAATGAACTGACATCGTCGTATGGACTCACCGTTCCACGAGCCCATGAACTCGTTAATCACTGCCGTCAGGCCTTGTTGAAGGGCATGCGTACTTTGCGGAGAGGGACATACGTGCCCGCTGCATTAGACGTAAACTGACGAAGTGTTTGTTGACCTGCCGTAGGTTATTGACGCGTCGCAGAGGACGCAAGCACTGGGCGAAGTGACGATCATGCGCATGCGGTTGGCTGTATCTGGACTCGCCGATCTCCCACTGGTCGACGCGACGGACCTCTTCTGGCGACTTTCCCTTCTTGGATCTCCTGCCGTGCTCGCCCTAGTCACTTTGACCGTGCGGGGCTATCACAGGGCGAATGATCGGTCTGGGGAAGGCAGCTGGCGCTGAGGCAAGAGACAACCACGGCGAGTTGCCGCGCACGGCCCCGCGCGCGGAGTCGGGGGAGCAGTAAGCTCGTTCCAGCTGATGCGACGTTTCCCTTTTACGAAAACGCCGTTGCCTCCTCCGCCCCCGCCTTAAAATGCGCGAGCTCGCCAAGTTGCCCGCCCCATCTTTTCCCTCCCCCCATCACCTCCCCGACTCCCGCCGCTCTTTTCGTTTCTTTCTGGCTCCCGACTCTGTGCTACGTGTCTAAACTACTCGTCGCGTTTCTGACCACCCCGGATGCCCAAGCTCGACCCTCCCTTCCCCTCCTTCACTCTCATGATGCACGAGTACAATAACGACTCCCTCCGCCTCCCGAGCTACCGTGAATCCCTCGTTGTCCGTTTCCACCCATACCCGCGCAAGCAGTCGAAGTCGGAGGCTTTGATGGTGAGTGTTCCTGTCAAAGACGCGTCGTAAGTCCCCGCAGCCTCAACTCGAGCGCAAGCAAAAGGTGGACTATCGTTACGACGAGCCTGCGCCAGCTCAAAACGAGGAAGTCACCCCAGTACGTCGTACACTCCCTAGCGCATCTTTCCCAGCGCGACTGGCTCGAGCTACACTAATGCGTGCCGTGCAGCCCACCCCTACGGAGGAAGTTGACGATGTCGCGCTTTGCTTGGATCGCGCTATAAGCAAGGAAAAGGGTGGCGATGTCGGTGTTAAGAGGCGACGGAGCCTCACGTCGCTCATTATAGTGCGTTCAGCCCATCCTCTGACACCTTGTCCTCGCTGACAACACGTCCCTCGCAGGATCTTGCTCTTGCAGTTCGAAATGGTTATCGCAGCCCCCGCCTTGGCAAGCGCAGGTCTTCAGTCTCGAAGGATGATTGACACGGCCGCCGTCGTTGCTAGCTTCGTTCTTGTTCGTGCATTCGCGCTTCTTGTGCCTTTTCGTGCGCCCTGGTCGCAGTCTCACCGTCAGCTCCTTGCTGCGCGTATACACTTAGTCTAATAAGTAAAATGTATCTATACTCGTCGATGTTCTTGCTTGATCTCCTGTATATTGTTTCGCTATCGTCGCACTCGCAATCGCATAATCGAATGTCTTGACTATCCCTTCAGGCTTGCGTCTTGACTTCTTGAGAACAGCACCCATTTGCGGTACAATGGTTCGGGAACTTGACGTGTCTTCTCCGAACATCCCACACTAGAACGCGGCACGCTAAGCAGACATTACGCTCCAAACTGGCTCACACTGGGACGTCATCTCAGCCGTTATTTGACGCGTTGTGCGCGGACGGTCTTGTTACATATTGATGATCTTGCAAGCTTGACGCGTCTTGACACACTGTTCTTGCACGCTCACACCATGCTTGACATCTTGAGGCCTTCCCATATCGACCTTCACGCGTCTTCGCGCTGAACTTGCATGTCGCGCCTTGTTCATTGACTTGCTGCAGCCGCACCGATCACACCAGACTCTTGCACGTTCTTGTGTTGAGGATCTTGAAGACATCTTGAAGCATGCAAACACCGGGTATGACACACGAGAAAGAGGTTATAGGCAGCAACGATTGAGCTGTCGGGACGGTACGCGGTGGCCTGGTCGACGTTGTGGACAACGTCCTGATCGAGCGACGACGCCAGCGAACTCCGCGTCTATTTGCGCATGTTTGGCAAACGACGAGCGTCTAATAAATTCTTGGTGCATGATGATGTGAAGCGCCCGCTTTGCACCTCCATAGCATACATCTTGGACTGCTGCCGCCATGCGTATCGAAAAGTGCTACTTCTGCTCAAAAAGCGTCTACCCGGGGCACGGTATGTGTCTCAGTGCTACTGGGATGGTGTGGCTCACTCACCGTTTGCACAGGGTCCGCGTTCGTCCGGAACGATGCGAAGGTTTTCCGTTTCTGCACTTCGAAGTGAGTACCTCTCCGATATGCGATATATCGACCCTCTGACATCTCGTTGTCCAGGTGTCATAAAAACTTCAAGTACGATCCATTCTGAAAGCTAGGCATGAGCAGCTCTGACGGTTCTCTCTAGGATGAAGCGTAACCCGAGGAAGGTTCGCTGGACGAAGGCGTTCCGCAAGGCTGCGGGCAAGGAGATGACTGTGGTGAGTTCAAACGAGCTCTATGCGCTCGCCTCAAAGGACTGAGGTCTTTTCAGGACTCCACCATCGACTTCGAGAAGAGGAGAAATGTTCCCGTCCGCTACGACCGCGAGCTCGTCCAGAACACGGTCAAGGCCATCAGGAGAATTGCGGAGATCAAGTCGAAGAGGGAGAATGCGTTCTGGAAGAACCGGTACGCCCTGGTTATCTTCACTAATCCTAGGACCGGTCCTCATTCCACTTTCTACCAGTATGGCTGCCGCAAGGGAGAAGCTCAAGGCTCACCGGAAGCGCAAGCTCGAGAAGACTTCCGTCAAACTTGTCCAGCCCATTACTCCCCAGTCAGAAAAGATCAAGGAGAAGATCAAGGTTGCGGCAAAAAGCCGGAGTGCTCTCGTCTCAGGAGAGGGACGGTCAATGGGCATGGAGATCGACTAAGTCATCCCGCTGCTCTCCTTGCTTCATCGTTTCTCGGTTATTCCCCTCCACGTGTCGATATGCTTTGTGGCCAGTCAGCTCGATGTATTGCTATGGTAGTGTACACCTATGGTATGAGATATGTTTCCGGTAATGTGTACAGGTATGACTACGAATGCGGCAGTACAGTGAAAAACATCCGTCTATGCAAGAAAGCAGGATCATTCCAACTCATCGCTGCTTGTACTTCGCCTCGTTCTCTTGTCTGATGTTGGGATCCAGGGTATTCTGGAGACCGAGCAATGTCTTGCTCACGGCCTCACTTGCACCGATCATGGGTTTCAAGACGGCGATTGGTACAGCGCGGACGACGGCGCGAACGGGTCCCTATGATGAACGGTGAGTTTCGGATGTCGCAAAATGCTATCACATGCACATACCTCGTTGCCCGAACGTTCGTACACTTCCATGGGCACCGCAAGTATTGTCTGCGCCGCGGAATTGAGGTTCCGCTTGAGGCTCTTGTACGCCGACTTCACGCCTTCCTTCACATTCGTCGGCTGGTCCGCATACTTGCTGATCAGATCCCCCGAATCTTCCCCCATACCCTCTTCGTCAATCTCAAATCCTGGAGGCATCTGCAGCGCCTCGGCCGTGACCTGGTCCCTGAAGTGGCCACCGAGGACGGTCTCCGCCTGCTCCAGGATGACCTGGGTGCCCGTCGCGAGGCGCGCACCCAGTCGGATGGCTTCCATCGCAGTCGACTGGACGAATGAATTCGCGCCCTTCTGCAAGCCGCGCACCACGCGTCCGTCTTTCTTGTATTGCGCGATAGGCAGCAATACGAGGTCGGCCACGCCGGACCCGACGTTCACAACGGACCGGATCGGAGCTACACCGGAGATCACCTCGACCAGCTGAGTTGCCTTGACGTCAGGTGTCCAGAGGTCGTTCAGGAGGTCGAAGAATCGCGGCCATCCAGTAATCTTTACATCGCGTTAGTGCGGGCCGGGGCGCAAGGGAGAATGAGACCTACCCCATTGAGCGTAAGGTGCCGCAAGGTCATCTCCGAGCCGTCAAAGTGGAAGAAGTTCATCAGTTCGATAGTGCGACCCTCGCGCAAGGCTCGATAATCCACCCGGCGCGGCTTGTAGTCGAGCTTGAGGTCAATCGGGAAGACTTCGGCTTGCTCTGCCAAACAGATATGAGATGTCGGGCACGTCGGAGACATGTGATAACATACGGAAGTATATCTCGTTCGACGGCTCCGAGGGCGCGGTAGGCGGGGCAGCGTCGGGGTCCTTGAAGCTGAAGAACTGTTTTAGGAAGTCTAATGCATCTTGATCCACATGCAGCCTCAGGGGCAAAACCTTGGCCTGCAGGAGCGTAAATGAATGGCACCACAAATTAGAAGAGAGCTACTTGCGCGAAGTCTGGCTTCTTCCGATGGGTGACCAGGAACCGGGTGCAGTGTGCGGAGCTCGACCCGTACCATGTTAGACTCGCTCTCCCGAACATTTCCGCGTGCGTCCGTATGTAGACTGGTCAAGAACTTCTTCCATGTCGAGGTCTTGATATGGTCCAGGATTTCGACCTCCTTGATGGTGGCCAAGACACGAGAGACCAAATCTTCGTCCTCTCGATAGTTGTCCACCTCCGCATCCAGACCTTCCAGCCGGAACTCCATGCTAGGACCCTTTGCTCGGCGAAGGCGTCGACGATGAGATTTCGTCGAATTAGAACCGCCTCTGCCAGGTGACGCCAAAGGTTGCGGTTTCAGAGACTGCCACGAGCTTTGTGTGGTGGTCTCGAAATCCTCGTTCAATTCCTCATCGATGGCTGCGATGAGCGCGCCGGGTTCCAGCTCGTCGATGTTGTGCTCCAGACCGATGTACACCGAGTTGAAGAGCAGCGCGTTCGTCTCCTCCACGCTTGGATCTGGGGTCTGTCCGCTTGCGACGAGTTGGCGAATCTTGGCGAGCTTGCGCCTCATCTCCTTGGCCTTCTCTTCAATGGTCTTCCGAGTGCGAACCCAGTCGTACCCATCGTACAGGAAGACGACGACGTTGAAGTCGTGGACACGCATTCGGAGTGTCGTATTCCCGTGGCTGATAATGGGGTCAATGCTTGTGTTCATCATACGTCTCGACACGACCATTGCGCACCTGGAATCACTCTGATCAGGCGGTAAAGTCTCGAAGTAGTTCTCCACCACGCGAACACCTTCAGGACGTAGCAGTCTAATCGTCTCGCCCCCGAACGCGGACGTGACGCCCCTCGGATCCTCAGCGCCCAAAGGAGTGTAAGAGCCCTCGACATCTGATTCGTCGAACTCATCGTCACTGAGCTCACGGAGACCAGCGGCAGCCCCAAACGACTCGTCGAGATAGTCTGGATTTGTGGGGAGGTCGTCCTCTATCATATCGGGGGCAGCACCGACCTCAGGCACACGCCTGAACGCTTGTTCGTCCAGAGATGCTACAGGAAACCATGAGAAGATGTCTGATATATAGAATAGGTAACTCACACAACATACTGCGAGCGTGTGCAGGCCTCTTGCTAACGTTCGCCGGCTCATCGCGTGGTTTGGCTACCGGGGGTGTTCTAAAAGGATGGTCATCAATATCAGCAGCGCACGAGGGTCGAAGAACTGACTCAGCGCTGGGTGATTTAAATGCACTCGAGAAGTTTCCGATAAACGCTCCTAGTGCACCCATCGTATCCGCGCACATGTGCAGGCGAAGATCCCCTTGCTCGATGAGAAGCTGAGGGTGGACAAATGATATGTGAACAATCAGCCCCAAGCAAAGACCGATGTAAACTTACGCGAATGTCTGGCGGGGTTACAGAGTCAATCTTCTTGAAGGAGAGGTCGAGGTCGGAGACCTCCACGAACAACGCATAACCAGCCGACTACCCACAAAGCTGTAAACGCCTGATCACGAGGAAAATTTATAACACCCACCTTCCAGAACCCGACGCCGTGTGCGCTCGCATGAGCACGACCAGATGCGTCCGAATCCTCCGGAGAGCTCGATATATCGTCTATGAGTAAGAGCGACAGTGCTGGAATAGAGAGATTGATCGTTGAGGTCGGTGAGTTTCCCTCTATCACGGTCGAAAAGTCGAGTTCTCCGATGTATGGAACAACGGCCCCTGGATGTGAGGGCGCGAGGAGACGGATCGAAGTGTCTAGGATCTTGACATTGACCCTCGTGCGTTCGCTAGGAACGACTGACTCGAACGCCTACAGGATCACCGTCAGTTCATAGTGTATGTGGGTCATAACTTGGATGCGTACCCCTGGAGGTGCCTTCACGAAGCGGCCGAGATCCGGCGCCCACTTCAGGTCCGGGTAGAAGTGATACGTGATCCCACAAAGCGTAAGCCGGACCCTCGACTCCTTTGCAGTCGTCTCAGGGACCACAAGAGAAGTGAAGCGGAGCTTGAGGGCGGATTTGATGGTGGTGTTCTGCCCCCAAAAAATCAAGAAGGTCAATGATATTCGCGTCATCAGGTGCACACGGTGACATACGAGGGAACGAGGTGTGGTCAGGGAGAGGAAGCAATTACGCCCCGTAATGCTGTGGTCGTGCACATTGAGGTCCATCACTCCGACAGTCACAACAGTGTCGTCCTGAAGGAATAAGCGTTAGCACTGATTCAAACAGGAGCTGTGACGTGATATACCTTCCCCTCCGGCTTGAGCTCCAGCAGCACGTCAACATCGGAGGCGACCAGATCGAAAGGTCGAGCAAAGAACTGCTCGTTGTCCTCTCTCGGTACCCATAGCCGGACAGCGGCTGTGAAATAGTGGTATATCAGTGGCAGTCGTTGCGCCTCGTACAACAGACCATACCTTCGGTGACCATGATCTTGACCGCCGTCTCACTGCGCGGCTCCTGCCGTGCCCTGATCGTACCCGCAAGACTAGTAACCCCACTATCAGGCGCACTACCGGACGTCTCCGTCCTAGCGAAGAATCGGCTGCCAATCATGCTAGAGTCTCCGCTACCCGCCCTCTGAGTGCCCGCGTCGGATCCCGTCTGCGGTGCAAACGCAGCCTCCATGAGCTGCGTAAGATCGTCCGCCCAAAGCTGTAGGCCGTCGATGAGCGGCTTGGACAGCTCGACGTGCACGGACGGTATGTCGAGCGATATTGCTGTGGAGCTGACCGCGTCGATGACGCTCGGGGCGACCGCCGTACGACTGACGACCACTTGAGGCTGGAGACTGTTGCCGGGAACCTCGCGCGCAGGCGGAGTGCCCACGCCGAAGATTGACTCGCTGTCTTGTGCTGTCAACGGGCCCAATGACAGGATGGCGCGGGCCTTAGACTCGCCGACGAGCGAATATGCGACGACTATCCGCTTCCACGTGGCGCCCAGCAGGATGTTGTCGTCTTGCCTTGACGCGCGAGGGGCAGGTCCCGCACCATATAGATCCTCCGCAGTCCCAAACCTGGCCGTACGGTCACCCCCACGCTCGGGAACCCTCCCGGGTGTAAGACAGAGGTCGTGGATGTCGATGATTACAGCGCCTGAGCGCGGTTGGCGTTGTGCCGGAGGTGGCACCCGGACCTCCACTCGTACAGCAGGCAGGTTGACGGAGATGGACATCGCAGGCGGCTTGTGTCGTGATTTCTGCGGCACAAAATACTCAGTCAAGTTATTTGTGAGGAAGGAGTTCACTATCCACCTTGATCCGACGCGATCTTGGAGTCGTCTGGGTTTGCGCAGTTGGCTTCCGGTAATCGTAGCCCAGGTCCAAGTCATCCAACACCAGCTGCTCTAACCGCCGTCTCTCCCGTTCGGCGTCGTCTTCGCGGAACCCCCGCAAGCCAGGCGCTCGAGGCGTACCAGGACGCGAACCCTCGCCCTCGGTGTCCTCGTCAGACTCTACAGGCTCCGCGTCGACCGGGCCCTGGGTCTGTTGAGTATCGCGAGAACCAGCGAGCTCCTCGACGAAGCGCAAGACCTCGCTCTTCCCATCCTGTACGGGACCAAAGATCGCTCCAGCGTCCAGGAAGACGTGTACAGGAGCAAGTGTGACCTGCACATCGGCTGCATCACGATGATCCTTGGCTGCGGGTCGGAACTTCACCGTGAGAGCTGGAGGTGTAGGCTTGGGGATTGGTTGATGGCTCTTTCCAGGAGACAATGACAACCCCGCGAGCCCGAGTCGTCCGGGAGAGGAAGGCAGTACCACCGGGAACGGACGCGCGGATGGCGGGCTGGAAGACTCTGAAGGCTCCGCATCTCGCCGCGCGCTTTGCGACGAGGGACGTGGTGGCGCGGAGGGCTTCGTCCTCCACCAAGAGAGCTTCGCGCCTGAGCTTCTCTGGCTCGGGTGCGTCCAATCGATGATGTCGAACGCCGGTAATGACGCGCTGTGTTCCGAAGACGTATCGAGTGACGGGTGGACGTGGCCCGGAGTATACTGCGAAGGAAGATGTGGATCCATGACGAGGATGGGACAAGCCGACATATCGGCACCAGGAGATGGGGGAGGGAGGAAGGCGAAGGCAGAGATCTCGGAAATCGTCAACGACGCAGACAAGGATGGCGCATCTCGTCCAGAGGATGTTCGCCTTCCCTTGGTTATTACATCCCCAGGACGTATCGACAACGAGCTCGAGATACCTTCGATGTGAACGCGTACGTATCCACCAGGAAGGCGTGGGGGAACCAGAGGCCGCGAGAAGAACTCCGTCAATGCGTCGTCTGGACTTGACGCAGATGTCCTCGAAGATGACAACAAGAGCATAACAATACCGCGCACACGCAACGCACCCTCGAGGTCGTCGAAGGGAGAAGGAGAGCTCGCCTCTCCGGCAGGCTTGGGCACCTGAGGGGGTGATGGGACAGGACTGTGGGATGTCCACACCTCTGCGATGTCGATAACGCTCCGGATCTGCGACGCGCTGAGCGCACACGCGATCGTCCCCATAGTCAAGTCCACTCGCATGCGGTCCTGACGAGGGGCGCTGTCATCAGTTGTCGCGCGGCTCGCGGCTCGCGAATCGTGTTGTGCATTTGACGGTGTAGAAGATGGAGAGGGTTGGGGAACAGGAGGAGGGCGTGGTGAGGGCGTGGTCAACCGTATCTCGATGGGCTCAGATCCTAATGAGAGCACTGTCTCGTCTTCGATCTCGGCGTTGCGAATATCCAACCGACGTTGGAAGGGGGAGGAAACTGGGGACCGCGAAGCAGGTGGAGTGGCTATGGGGGACTCGACTGTCTCGACAGGTGAGCGACTCCCTTCTTCCTCGACAGCTTCCACTCGTTCAGGAGGCGAGGGCGTCGAACTACGAGACTGTGGAGCCTCCTCCGGAATATCATCAAGGCCCGTATCCGGTGCAGAGGTGGATATAGCGCTTTGATACATGCTGCTCGCTACCGAACTGGCAGGGGAGATTGGGCGCGGAGGGAGCATTGCAATCGACTGCGACATGAACATCTGGGTCTCCTCGTCCATGTCGGACGAGTCTGAATGATATGGAGAGGATGGTTCGGCGGGTGAGGGCAAGCTACGGATTTGTGGCACTTCTGGGGAATATTCTGGAGAATATGCTTGGCTATGTGAAAGTTCCGGTTCACTGTGCGCTGGTGGGCTTGGTGTGATGGGCGTGGTGGGAGAGGAAGGAGTGGACAATACTGCGTTGCCCGACGCAGTGTCAGGGGACTTCGCTGGGGACGCAGCTAGAGGTTTGGGGCTCGAGGGCCGCATACATCGTGTTGTCACAGTGGCACCAGTTATGGTGACCTTCCGTACTTCACCTAATGTAACCTTCTCCGCGGGCTCGTGCACGCCGCCTTCGGGGACTTGGGAAGGAGTAGCCTGAGACTCAGTGCTGTAACGGATGTCCGGAACGATCAAAGTGAAACTGGAGTTCTGCGGATTGACTATAGTGATTCTTGTGTCGATCGCGTCGAACTGGAACCTAGCCAGCAAACGTTCGATCAGTGTCGCGAAGATAGACACCCCTGGCGGTTCCGCGTCGTGCTGGTGCACTTCATCCTCGGAGATGAACGGATCGAGACCGCCCGGTACATTCTCCTCGAACTCGGATATGTCGGATCGTGCAAGGTCAGGGTGAAAGGATTCACGTAGCGCAGCTTCTTCGCGGGCAGAGAGCTCCTCGTGAATGAACGTTTCCGCCACAGACGCGACGGAATCGGCAAGATTGTCTGTAAACGGCCGTTCGGTGGGATCTGCGAGTGTGGGTTCCAGGTAGAACGTTAAGTGGAGGGACTCCAGTGATAGGCCGACGGAAGAGGTGAGAGGATTTGGCCAAGGGATGCGAGCTGTAACCTTGCCTACGGAGCCGTCCCGCAAGCGTATAGGTAGCCCGGAGATGAGAGCGTTGATGGCCTGAGAGATAAGTATAGGTCACGTACAGTGCGACGTTATAACAGAGACCAACCTCGTCGTTCAACTCAAGGTCTCTGACTTGGACGTACCCAGATCCAATCTGGGAGTCCACCTGCTGCACATCGAGCTGACCGGGTTTGAGCAAGTGTCCGAGGGACTGCCTGAGGGCAAAGGAGATAAAACGTTTCTGAATACCCGAGGGAAGAGAGAAGTCAATGGTAGGCAGAGCAGGTAGCCATGAGAATGACCACGGAAACATCGTGAAGGTGAGGATGGATCTAGGAGGACTGAGGCGCGATTCAGAAGAGGTTCATGCAGGTCGTGAGTGTTACAGGTGGGTACCGAGAGCAGGAGGAGTGATGTATTCGTCAGAGCAATGCCATGGGAGCAATGAGGCGCACAGGACGCCGACGGGATCGACGGCGAGGACAAGGAGAGAGTGCGACCAGGAGAGCGGCACTGCGCGTACGAGCCATTGCGGGCACGTGCTGGGAGATCGCATCGGGCACACGTCGGAACGCGTTAGCGCCTCTATTGTGGCCCGCTATAGCGAACTTGACCGTGTATATCACTTATCTCGAGCGGGGCAGGTCGGCCAGCACTCGCGTTGGGTCCGAACTCTCCATCCTGCTCGCATCTCTCTTTCTGACCGCTACCAGACCCCCACGAGCGACGGTGCTGATCCTTGACCTGCAGCATGGCTCCCACGGCGGCGGCTGCAGAAGCTTCAGATCTTAACGTCATCCGTCCCAGTTGGCGCGGTTACAATCGCCTGCGATACCTGGTGATCTTGTATGTGTCTGCAGGGACAGTGCTCGAGGAATTGTCACCGAATGCGACTTCTTGCTCACCATAGCGGCGATTCGTACTCGGACATCGGCTATCTGTACAACAAGATCACCACAAACCCTTCAGACGAGGCCCCGCTGGGCATAGAGTTCCCCGGCGTGACATGGGCCGAACCCGCGATGCCCAACTGGGTCGGCCATCTCATTACAGAATATAGCCAGTCTAAGCTCTTGGTGTACAACTACGCGGTCGGCGGCGACTCCGTGCAAGGCGTCCGCAAGCAGGTGCAGGTCAACTTCTTGCCCCGCGTTGGGGAGAAGCCCAGCTGGGCCCCCTGGAGTGCCGATGACTCCCTGTTCGGTGCGTGAGCACCTTAATGCAGTACGGCATGTGCCCGTCACTGAATATAAACGTCCTACCAGTGACGTGGATTGGCATCAACGACTGCGCGTACGTGGTTTGACCGTTATTCTACAACACAGTGCTGAACATCGTTAATTTTATTGTAGGCACCTAGAACTCGTGGAGATGCCCGATACCCTTGATGAGCTTTTCGTGGAGCAGGAACGCCTCTATGAGGTAGGAGCCCGCAACTTCCTGTTTATCGACGTCCCACCCATCCATCGCACACCTGTCGGTACGCAAACTTCCATGTCCTCCCTTTAAACGCCTCGCTCAGAGACGCCACAGGCGTCGCATTCAGCGGCGCAGACCCAGGCTTCGACCGCCCATACTCGTTCTGGAACTCCTGTCTGCGCACGCGCGTCCACCAATTCGCACGAGACCACACTGATGCGACCACGTTGTTCTTCTCATCGTGGGATACGTTTACCCGCGTGCTTGACAACCCTGTCGCGCACGGCTTCGACCCGGACCACGTCGCGAGAGAAGGCGGAGACATTTGGGCGGACAACCTGCACCCGTCGTCGAGAATGCACGACTGGATCGCACACGATATCGGGAAGTTCCTGGAGGCGCAGCGTCCCTACAGATCGCCGGCGGCCACCGCGGTGGGAAGATCTTCAAATTGATTGGTTCATGTTTGTAAATGTGCGTTATGAGTAATGTTCTATATCCTGCATGGGCTGATACAACTTGTAATCGAGACGTGGGGGAGTTAACCGAAGAACTATATGGCTGCTGCACTATACGATCGCTTTACACTTGTCCTTCACCGAAGCACACCAGTCCTGAGCCCAGATAATGAGCGAATGGGCGTTCCTCCCGACCAGGGGTACTCACTACAAACAAGACCCGAAGAACCGTGGAGTTGGAAGGCTTCGACATGGGCCTGAACTTTGTCGGCAGGCTAACACTGCGCTGTCGGACAGGACCGCTTCGGTCACCCCAACTGAGACGCAATTCGGAGCGCTGTTGATCAGTACATTCGTGAGTGGTCTTCCAGGCATTGATGGTATTTACTCACTAACGAGCGCCGCTTGATATCGCGCGCAGTCTTCGTTGACATAGATCCGTTGTCATCCAGCAGCTCGTCACAGCGTCTTGAAACGCGCTGAGCGAGCAAGATAAGTCGACGCTCTCCAATCCGACCTCTAATGAATACATACCTTCAAAGAGTGGGTATGTTGCATTACTGGCCTTGCTAGCGGACTCGATACAGAGTCGATGGAAGTGCGCTGCAGGCACGGTCTCGCGGGCGCCGTCCGCTGTAACTGTTGCCCGATGTCAGACTCGCCTTCCATCTCGGAGACCGCCAGGGCGAATGAGGGGTATGGGGGCTCGAGCGCACGCGCGAGTCTCGCATTGGCGTCGGCAGAGGAGGCCATGGTGACCATGCTGGGGGATAGTAGTCTGGTGGAGGTGAGGAGTGAGTAGAGTAGCGGTAGCGGGGTGGTCCTGGGTGAGCGTCGAGAGCGTCGAGATGAGTGGTGAAGTTGGCAGTGAGGAGCAACCTAAGGCTCTTATGCCTCCAGAATGTGAGCCGTGAGCTGCGGCCATCCGCCACTGGTCCGATTCTAGTGTGGACTAAAGAGGGAATTCCGCGGGGGGTGCGTCGGATCCTGCGACACCGCCTCCCCCTGTGAGCTACATCCGTCGGACGGCCGCAAGGTTAGCCCACGGTGCGGTATCTGTTTTTACTACATTTAGGTTACCCCTCTCGAAGGCAGTGTGCTGAATCGCTCGTAAGGGTTGGGCAGCTATCGGGCTTCAACTTACCTCTCGAGTCAATCGTAGGGTGGCGCATGTCCGAGTTCCGAAGTTGATTATTGGTCCAGAATCGAATTATTGGCGGCCAGACACAGGCTACGGCGACCACTGAAGCACCACCGATATAACCGCCTCGGTAGCTCATCTCATAGGCCCAAGCCACCGCACTATGTATTCCCCGCGAGCCAAGAGGAGCACTAGACCCAGCATTCGATTGAGGGGTTCTGACTTGGGTCTCCTGTGACCATCAGGACGAAGTAGGATAATGGTTCGTCTTGATGATGTAGTGCTCGTTGTCCAAGGGAACGACGAATCCCTTGTCCGTCAGAGCATCCAGCGCGTGGCTACACACGACAAAAGTCAGCGCGCATGCATACGACCAGCCCTCGTCGCACCGACGTACCTGATTTCCGCTTGAGTGACCTGATGGTGGCTGACCCCGCGTGTGATCGTGCGGACATCCACGTCCTCGCCCGAGGGGGCATTGAAGATCTGCAGGAGGATCGCCCGCTCTATGGCGCTGAGATGTGCCCATGGATCGCGTTTGATCCCTGAGACGCGGCGCGATTCTATCCCCGAACACGGTGTCAGTCTTAGTAGACAACAAGGACACGGATATTGAAGTTTACCAGAGGGTTGGTTGATCGCTGAGGAGCTAGCCTTTGCCGGCGCCGGTGAGGGAGATGGCGGAGGGGATTGCGCGGTCGAGGACGAAGGAGAGGATGGAGGAGTCGCATAACGGGACGAGGGCGACCGGGGAGGCGTCGGTGGACGGACAATGGGCGCGGGAGGTGTACGGGGAGGGGCTACGAGTGTAGCAGGTGTACGGGGATGGGCTATGGGTGTAGGAGGTGTGTGTGCACGAGGTGTGGTTGCAGGACCGCTCACGAACACTTGCTGGGTGGGCGTTGACGTCGAGGCGTGGGAGGGCCGAGCTACACGAGTAACCGCCGGTGTAGTGGGTGCACTGGGAAGGACGGACTCGTCGACATCTTGTTCGCCACTTCGGAGCCTCGGCCCAACGCTACGCCGTACGGATAGAGGCTACAGATAATTGTATCAGATACCTAAGAAGAAGGGGAGATTGTTGGAAGCCAAACCGGAGGCCCCCGTTCGAGCGTCAAGGAAACGAACGCCGCTTCCAAGATGTGAAGGAACAACTGGTGCGGATCGGTGACCCTCTGGAACACCTGCACGTTGAGCGTGTTCTTGGTTTCATGTGCTCCGCGGACGATGGTACCCATGATGCGCGCATAGTACTGCTCTTCGTCGGGCAGTCCGTCTGAGTCTCGGCCATTGAGCCACCGCTTTGCGAAGATCTTCCCGCCCGTCGTACCGTCCTCGAGGTCGAGCAAGGTCGCTGTGTCATAGCGGCGGACGCGGACTACTTGTGCCACAGTTACCACCTTGATCAGTTGAGTGGCGGCGCAGCTGTGGACGTTCGAGGATACGTACTCCCAGGACTAACTCGTTGCCAATGTAGAACGGTGCCTCAGAGTGCTCTCTGGTGGCATTCACAAGTTGTCGGAGCGTAACTGGACGAATCCCGCTCGACTCATTTCGCTATCATCCGATATATTAACACCAGTAGCGCTGCACTAATATATGCTTACCGATCTCTGTGATTGTTCACTCATATCTTCGTCCGATCAGCTGCAAGCGGCAAGGTATCTTCCTGACTTGGCAGTTTCTCGAGTACCGGTAGCCTATCGCTAAGGGAAGGATGGTGAGCAATGAGGTACAAAGGATAGAAGAACAATACCCAGGCCGAAAGTAGTCGCATTACCACAGCTGTCACGAGGCATCAATGTTAGCTATATCAGGGTTCAGTATGAACCAGCAGAGACCGAATACACCGATCTGTATAGAACAACGCAGGCGTAGGAAAGCCAAGTTGAGTGATGAATTCTGCATACTGAACAGCTAGACGTGATAACAACGAGCAACCGATATAATACAATACTATGACCACAGCTGGTTTACTCTGACACACTGAAATGAGAATCGTCGATCGTGCTGTATACGTGACCTTGGTCCATGAGATGATCCAAGGCTTGGCTGTAGGACACTTGTGTGAGCCAGATATGGTCGAAGGACGCATAGTGTAATTACCTGATCGAATGCGCATTTCCGAGATCTGGCCCCAAGGTAGCGACATGTCTGGCGATCGCTGCTACGTGGACGCCCTCGTCGCTTTTGGGTTGTGAGACGATGAACTGCATGATCTCTCGCTGCAGGGGCGGGAAGTGGGCAAATTGTCCCGAAGAGGCTGCAGTAGTGGTAGATTGCGCGGTGTATGCGGACTGTCCCGCGGCGGCAGTGTTCGCCCTGTTCATAAGGGCGTGTGCACCTTCGCTAGGCCGGGGAGGCTAAACGCGCCGACGCTTCAATGTTGATCTCAGATCTTAGTGGTATTGACAGTACGCACCGGGCCTCGCTCGAAAGTGAGAGTGACTGTAGCCGCCTCCAGAATGTGGAAGAAGAGCTCGTCCTCGCCCTTGTACGGCTTGATGTGTGTAGCGGTGATGTATCTCTTGTTTCCAAAGACCTTTAGCGACCCAAGTACGCGAATGTAGGTTGATTCCCTGTGGACATGTTAGGGACACAGATTCATTGACAGTGAAGCGAGAAGCTGACTTGATTTCGTCCTTGGTGCCGTTCTCGTCGTCAGTGTTGGCATCTACCCACTGTCGCGCTTCCATGTTTGCGGTGCCATCATTGAGCAAGTAAATGCAGTTTGTGGTTTGCGGCTGTATGGAGAGCACTTGCGCAACGACGGTCACCTATACAACGTGAGATGATGCCCTGTACACGGTACCATCGGACTGACCTGTCCCACTTCGACGTCTCCGATCGTCCAATCCGCATCAGAGTGTGCTTGTGAAGCCTCGACGAGCTGTTTGAGCGTGACCGGCCTCAGAGCATGGGATGCAGCGCGCTGCTCAGACGCGGTTATTGACGGTGACTAGCAAGAACAGTACGTTAAACTCACGCGTGCAGTACCACCAGGGCTCCCTCCGCTTCCGAATGGTGAGTTTTGAGAGAGGTAGCCACCTCCGCCTGCCCCTCCACCGCCGCCGCCGCCGCCGTTGCCGTAGAAAGGGTTCTCGCCAACTGCAGACGGCTTAGTCGGTGGCAGGAGTAGACAGCACTTTGTATCACATACATCCACTCATATTATGTCAGAGATATGTTCAAGCAAAAGGTGTTTGGGCAGGAAGTGCGGGAGAGCGGAGTCGTGGTGGATGAGGACGAGACGCGACTCGGCCGAGCGCGCGTCTCAAGCACGCAGCGTGACCGTTATGCGACGCGTCAGGCTCCGGTCACGCGACTGTCACACAAACTCGAGGCGCACACTTCCGGCGCTCGACGCAAGGAGGGATCGCAAGAAGACGTCTAAAGAGAGTGCGACTAGGTGTACTGCAATTACATAGTTTGCGTAACATGCTGAGTGGTGATGCGAGTGTTGTGTCATGTCTACTACAAGGCCAAGTCCGTCCGCCCATAACCCCAGTATTTTCACGCGTGAGTCTTGCACACGCGAACCAAGCCCTTCCCTACGTGCTCTGTGATCTGCTTGCGGGCGTCCGTGATCCTCTTCGCGACTTGGAGAATGAAGTCGTGGTCAAGCTGCGCATGCGCGGTCAATGATGTGGTACAATCTCGACAATGGAACGAGCGTACCCCAGTCTTGGAGGTGATGGGCGCGCACGCCTCCACGACCTCCTTCCGCCGCTCTGCCGTGCCCTCCTTCTCAGAATAGCTGACAAGTGCGGCCGAGATCTCCGCGAGAACAGCGGAGGCCTTCGAACGGATCTCCTTGATGTGTTGCGCGAGCTGGATAACGGCGATGAGCAGAGGGACAGGTTACGCGGGCCGAGCTACATACGGCGCCAAGCTTGTTAACCTTGATCACGGAGGATGTCTTGAATCGCGTCGTCTCAATCACGAAGAGGAGGAATGCCTGTAGATGTGGTCAGCTAGGAATTTGTGCTCTATGGCTCAGGAGAGACCCGCCTCTTGTGTGAGAGTGACGATGTGCAGCAGTTCGTGAGGGAAGAGTTTGCCTTCCTGTGCCTGCTTGAAGCGTTGCGTCATATCTGTAAGGCGTGATAGGTCAGAAGGTCGGACAAGGTATGGACCAGGAGGTTGTGTACCATCGAAGTACTTCGTAATGAGCGCTGGAGGGTCGATGACCACGGGAGGCTCCTCGTCCTTCTTCGAGTGTCCATTGGAAGCGGCATCCGAAGCAATCTCCAAGCCCTTTAGCGTCTGGCCAGTCTTCTGCTCCGTGATCTTTGCAGCCTCCGCAAGGACAGCAGATGGTGGTGGGCGTGTGTAGTCATGGTAGGGGGTCAACCACTCTGACAGTGCGCACGCGTAGTCGTAGAATGATGCCTCGTCGGGCGTGAGCTATACGACCGAGGAGGGGTTAGTCCTGGTCAACAGCAGAGTGTCCGGAATAGCTACCTCGGCGATCTCCTCCGGCTTCCGCGTAGCCAGCCGCTCGTTGAGCGGAAGCTTCGTCTCCGGGTCGTAGCTTGGCTTTGGCCGGTCACCGATGAGCAGCTTGTCCTCGACCGAGTCGTCGAGGTCGCTGGCTAGCTGGAACGCCTTGATGTAGATCTTGAGGAACACCCAGAGCCATCCCAACTATAACCAGAACCGAGGTGAGCCCATGCGCATTGTGATTACCTGAACACTCACACTTGGTGTCTTCTCGAGGAACTCCGTCTGCTGGTTGAACGACGTCACTCCACGCGGCTGGTAGTTCGCCAGGATGTCGAAGTCCCGGTTGTCGTGGTGCACTTTGATGGCTGATGAGTCTAAATTGTATGTAAATGCGTGGTAGACAGGAGTGATACATACCGCGGTCGAAGATGAACTTCAGCTCGATAAGCTCCATGTCAACCAACTCTGAGTTGATCGGCTCATGGGCAATGCGCATCCGGACGTGTTCCATCTTGACAAGGTCACGCTGGAGAGAGTTGTCGAGTCTGTCCTCGAATTCGATGAAGTCGGGGAGCTACCGAGACATATTGAGCCGCCGCAGTCATGAGATGACTACAAAACAAACACACCTGCGAGTATTTCTCTCCGCTGAAAGCGCGGACGATGAACTCCGCAGTCTGGTAGCAAAGGTTCAGAACGCGATCCAAAGCTCGCTCAAAAGTCACTTACCTCCTCAGAGTTAGACAGGTAGATCCGACTTGACTCCAAGCACTCAGAAGTATAGGTGAGGTCTCCCACCGACGACAACGAGAATGTCGACGCCCGCGAGAGGATAAAGTGCGAGAGCGTGTCGTTCTGAACCTGCTTCACGTTGATTGACCGGTAGTGTTCCAACGCCAACGCAGGCGCTCCGAGTAAACGGTATATCCTGATGAGATGCAGGCGGATCTGGTAGGACTTCTTGCTCCGGAAGCCAGCATACTCGAGCAGTGCTGCGGCGTTGTACAGGTAAGACTCGTCCCCGGTTTGTTTCCAGCAGTTCACAAAGGCCTGCGCGGAGAGTATGGCAAGGTCGTCCGCAGGCTGCAGGTCGTACGATGGCAAGTCCCTGCCGAGCGTAAGCCCATCAAGATATACATCCGCGTGCTTGGCTGCTCGTTGAGACTCTGCTTCGGGTGTCAGAGCGGAGGGGGACAAGTTGTACCTGAGCAGCTTCTGCGCGTTGATATACCGCCAGAGATCTGGTACGGAGGTCTGGACGGCGAACGAATGTTAGCAGCGCACATCTAACAAAATGATACAACTCACGAAGGATGCGGTCTGCTTCTCCAAGACAGCGGTCCACTTGGCGAGATCGTCGCCCTCGAATTCGATGTAAGGCTTCAAGTCCTCGTAACAGCATGACTTGCCGCCAAACGACTGGAAGTAGCTCTCGAGGAGGGAGTGCAGCGCAGAAGAATCTGATATTCCGTTAGGTCAATGTTCGGAGGAAAATGACTTTCCTTACCGGTGGCCAGTCCGTGTTGCCTTGAACGCTTCTCCAGCTCTAGCAGGGCAAGGTGACCTGACCGATCCTTCATACCATCCACCTCGACGACCTTGCCGAAGAATTCTCGCGCCTTGACGATACGTTCCGAAACCGCCACCTTCGCCGCCTCGACGTCGGACGCCTCAGAGGTCAGATCGGCGAACGTCGCGTCAAGCACCGCGAGGAATTCGAGCCAGTTCCGGTCCCTCCAAGCGCACACGGACAACCGCCGACTTCAGCATGCGTTTGTTTCCTGCCTGGCCCGTGACCACTCACTTCGCTTCCAATATGCGCTTCTCGGCGGCTTCTCCTGCCTCCTTGGTCAACCCCTTGAGCTTCCATATCTCTCGTCGCAACTCGTCGCATGATAGGTTGCTTGAGCAGACAATTTGGCCAGACTCGCTCTCGACCATTTCATACGCTTCGTCGTAGAGCCCGAGTTGTCGAAGGATCGTCAAGTGTAGATGGAAGCGGTCAGCGTTATAGTATGAGGGGGTGGCGGATGAGGAGATGAGTCTGTGAGCGAGCTTCAGCAGCACTGTCCGGAGTGCTTCTGGTGTCGTAGGATCGTGCGCCTGCGTTTATTCATATGGATGTGGCGGTGGCGGAAACCTCGACTGGCACGCACCTGCAACAACGCGCTCATTACGCTCCAGTACAGGTAATGATCGTCTTGGAACTGCTTGTGCATTTTGGTAGCGATCTATGTGTGTGCATATATGTGAAGCCTCTGCGACCATGGATAGTAGAGACGTACTCACCTGCTGGGCAGCTTTCCAGTTGCCTATCCTCACGTTCGCGAAGAATGTTTGTGTACCCAGCTCCTCATTACCTGGCTGCTGCTTGTATGCATCTTCGTACATTGTGACCATATCCATATCTGTCCAGAGTTATTGAGGCACAGCACACGAGTACCCTTGTAACCCGACTCACGGCGACCCAGACCACGCAAGACGTGCATCATTGCGGTGAGGGTGGGGTCGTCCACGGGTTTTGAGGCGAGCACTTCATCGCAAAGGAGAAGGGCCTCTTCGACCTTTTGTGAGCGTACAAGTGCGAGTGATTTCAAAGCCTAGGTATGGGACGGTGACGTCTAGTATGGATTATGGTCCAGCATACGTTCGAGACATACCTTGACAAGGAGATTGTTTGGCTGCTTTTTGAGCACCTTGTTACAAGCAAGGATGGCCGACTTGTTCGAACCCGTGTCCAGAGACTCTGTACGTTACGTTGATCCCAGGGTGAGCATGTGCGTCATGTGTCTAGTCATTCGGAGGGTGGCGAACCGTAGATGGGGCGAATTTGACGATCCATGAGTTCAAACAGTCAAAGCAGTCGGAGGCAGGGACCTAGGTAGTCTGGGGTGGGGATGGAGGGGGACCTTATAGAGAGCGTGCAATGACACGAACGCGTTCTCAAAAATTGGGCAGCGCGTCCCGAGACGCCCATGCTGCTCTGGCGTTGCAGTCACGAGCGCCGCTCTCTCCGTCCCATCCCGAGCCCGACGGCCACTTCTCTTCCGAACCATCTCCTCGTTGCGTCTCAACCCGACCGACCGAAGCGCGGAAAGCTTAGCCAGGAGCCGGCAGGGGGGCTGACCAGGTCAGATAACGAGAGCGTAGAAAGTAAAGGTGTGCATCGAGCTGGGGCGGATCATCGCAAGTGAAACCCAAGGTGCGACACAAGGCGCGACACAGTACTTGACGTCCGACATCCATTCTTGCCATGCCACCACCACTCCTGTCTAGGTGAGTTAGCGTCCTCCATGGAAGCGATGCGCACGCATCTCATAACGTGCTGCAGGACGCTTGACCCCATTCTGGGTGTCTTCACAGGCGGCCTTGCCTACTACCTCTACGAGTCCCATCCGCGCACCGCGATACCAGAGGAGCTGAGGCTCAAATCCCTTCTGAAATGGAAATACGCGCGGTGGCAAAAGGAACGCGAGCAGAAGTTGCTGGGCTCTGGGGAGGACAATCTTGTGGATTGGCAAGCACTTGCAGCCAGCGCTGAAGCGGAGGTAGGCAAGGATTCTCGGAAGTAGCTCTGAGTTGGGGGAAATCTGGTATATTGTTTTCGCAGCGAACAGCATATGCGACGACCTAGCGTGATACTTCGATAGATAGCAGGAGAGTCCGCCGCCGATGGTGTAACACATATCCCTTACCTCCTCAGTGAATGGATGACGGACATTAGGCGGAGATAGATGTCCAGCCTCGTCAACATGTACGCTAATGCGTATATGGGGCTTGCGCAATGGACCACAGAGAAGATAGGATGCCGTAGCCATGTATAGATCTTGCGAACTATCAATGGTCCCGAAGGAATGTTTGCTGCGTGGTTGACACGAGTCGGTCGTCCGAAGCAAGCGTCGTATCCAGAGTCTTGAACGTTCCGTAGGCATCGGCTGAAGCCCATGAGCATGAGAGGTACTGCAGACTGACAGTGTGAACACAACTCCAAGAGACCATTGCAAGTCGCCAGAGTACCAAGGCGCTTAACCCACGGTGTGGACAACGCTTTGGCGCCTGATCGTGGGAACAAAGTCCATGAACTGCATAGTTAGGATCAGCCACCTGGGCTGCTGACTGCAAGCGTCCCTGTACCGCCCAAGGCCAAAGCCCGTCGTTCCTCAAGACTCGCAATGGCCCCCTCAACTACGTGCGTAACTGCATCATGTCTCTCTGGATCTCCATGCTGAGTTGAATGTGAAAACCAACAGCGTTCCGTCCGTCCAGGTCAGCCCAACACTCTGATCCGTCTTGCCTCTGGATATTCTGACGTATATCTCAACCTCAGGACGTCGAAGTCCCGGAGACTCTCCTTAAGAAGCGTAAGCAAAACGAAAAGGCCCGGGAGGAGCGTATCATTGCGGCCACTGCTGCTCGCAAGGTGCGTTCTTGTTTCTGCTTCCACACCCAAGCACTTTTTTTTTTGCTTGTATGATGCATACCATAACTCTTGGCCAGTGGGATTTACTTTCACAATGCTGCCGGAATTAACCATCTTTCGGGACTGACACTTCAAAACTTTCGTTTCGGCGTTAGGAAGAGATTGCTAACGTCCGAAACAGGCTTCCAAGGCCAAGCGCAAGGTCATCTTCAAGCGCGCGGAGTCCTATGTGAAGGAGTACCTTTCCCAGGAGAAGGAGGAGATCCGCCTGAAGCGGGCTGCTCGTGCGACTGGCGACTTCTACGTCCCCGCAGAGCCCAAGGTCTACTTCGTTGTCCGTATTCGGGGGTACGTCAATTATTCTCATCAAGTGACTTGGCTGTAACATGTTCTACAGTATCAACGAGATCGCCCCCAAGCCCCGCAAAATCCTCCAGCTCCTCCGCCTCCTCCAGATCAACAATGGTGTCTTCGTCAAGGTCACGAAGGCCACCCAGCAGATGCTTCGTCTGGTTGAGCCCTACGTCACCTACGGGTGAGTATGCCGAACGGTTGATCGCACAAACCGCTCTAACGTGTCGTACAGCGAGCCCAACCTGAAGACCGTCCGTGAACTGATCTACAAGCGCGGTTACGGCAAGGTCGAGAAGCAGCGCATCCCCCTGTCCAACAACTCCGTCATCGAGTCGACTCTCGGCAAGTACGACATCCTCTCGGTCGAGGATCTCGTACACGAGATCTTCACCGCCGGCCCCAACTTCAAGCAGGCCGCGAACTTCCTCTGGCCATTCAAGCTCTCCAACCCCACTGGCGGCTGGAGGATACGCAAGTTCAAGCACTTCGTCCAGGGCGGTGACTTCGGTAACCGGGAGACGAACATCAACAAGCTCATTCGGCAGATGAACTGAGTAGATGCCTGGTCATTGCGCTTCCCGGGGGAGTAGCAGTCCGCGTCTGGAGGGCCGCGGGCTTGCGTGTATGAGGGAGTATGGCTGGCATGCGTTATCATTACGACGACTACTACATCTATCTGTATGCCAATATGTTCACCTCGATCGTTGAAAACCGCATACGCCAGGGCTGCTCACCCGCCAACTACTTTCTGAGTGATCTCTATTCCTCTGGCTTGTTCGCTGTGTTGCGAGTCCGCCTAGTCCTGGCGGTGAGAAGTCAACAATATGCATGTCATTGCATACTGCACAGTCGGGGCGAGGAAGATCCAGCCAAGACGCCGGTGTGTGACATCGCTGCGGCTCCGAGGTCGAGCAGCCCAACCTCTGCCCCACACGACCATCTGTCTCTTACTTGGACAGCCTCATCTCCTAGCTATGAAATTGGTTTGTCACTATCAGGTGCTGTCCTTCTGTGTCAGGTAACTTCGCCATCGTCCCACAAACTATCATCATGCCGTTTCGGAGAGAGATCGACACCAAGGCCACAGGCAGTACGTCCGGATCCCGAGAGGTTAACAATTTGCTCCATACGCTGAGGTATGCAACCATTGGCTCTCGCATTGGCAACATAAAAGCCTAACCTCTATTGGTCGTAGAGGCGAGCAATTCAGGCACTCGCAGAACCTCCGCAGATCCAAAGCGCACCTCGCATCTGCCGTGGCCCACAGCTACAACGATCCCTCCCTCCCGTTCTCGGAATTCTACCGTTTCACGCACGGCCTGCGCAGGAACACCGCTCGCGATGCAGGGGGAGCTGCCGTCCCTCCACCAGTGCCGGTACCGGTCATTCGCGATGGCCACCTCGAGCATGACTTTCCCCGCGGTCTCGTCCCTGGCCCGCCCCCTCCGAGAAGCTGGGGCGGGCTCTTTGGGCCCGAGCCTGGGCACGAAGCTATCCTCGCAGCGTATGACCCGGTGCTAGACAAGAGCATGCCCGCATTCCGACGCCGCGCATTATCCCTCGTACTCTCGCATGCTTCATGGAGCTTCGGATCGAGCGACGTCCCCATCTTTGAGTCCTCCCCGTACGCCGATCTCGATGTTTCGGACTCACCTGTGCCACCACTTGCGCGAATATGCCTTCGCGTCCTGCTCGCAGAGTTTCCAGACACGGCGGGCTTTCGGGACGAGCTGCTCCCTGCCATTCCACCGTACTTCAGGCGCGACATTCTGCGGTATACTGCGGTGCACGATCCGCTCCCGAACGCAAAGCTACTTCCGCTGCTCGAGCCAGATGGCCACACGGACGGGGAGCTGATCGTCGTGGGTCCGCAGGCGACCCTGCAGCGCGACCACCTGTTGAGCCTTTCACCAAGCACTCCGACTCGGCGGGCCACCTCTGAGGAAGAACTACTGGAGGATCGCGGTGAGGGATCGTCGACCTCAAGATCCCCTACAGAGCCCACGAACCACGGTGAAGTCCCGAGCGATGCGGACGAGGATTCCTGGGACACAGAATCCTCTTCGCAAGAGCAGCCTCCCCTGCTGCAGACGCTCATCGTGCTCAACGCCCCCGTGCCGACCGCGACGCTATTCGCATTTCCGCTCGTCCTGACGCGCCTCGCGCTCCTTGCGCTGCCCTCTCCGACACCCGTGCACCGGCTACCGCGTATATGTCCGCTGCTCGAGGTGCTTGACCTGTCCTACAACCCGTGGCTGAACGAGCCGCCGGGCGGGCAGGGCACGGTTGCCGCGGAGACGATCGTGCAGCGCATTGAGTGGGACAAGTGGGCGCGGCTACGCGTGCTGGGCCTACGGGGGTGTCGGGTCCCGCAAAATGTGATAGCTAGGGTCAACAAAGGGCGCTGGGAAGATGTGGAGGTCGTCGTGGAGGAGCATCGGACGTTTCGGACTAGTATGGGGGACGTGGAGGCAATGATGAAGGGCCTGCGGTTGACCGACTAGAATGTTGTAAGGTGATATAGCTGTGCCGTCGGCGATGAGTTGTAGGTATGGTACATAGATTCCGCTGTGTTCAACGAACGAAGACAAAACAATACAGGCGTGCGCACAGATGCTGACAACTACGATAGCATAAACAAGAGTTTACCTCCCACCCTGAGACTCGACGAAGAGATGGAGATCGAAGGGCGGTAGGACCTGATCAAGGGTCAGCGATTGGCGCATTAACGAACCACGAGGGGAGTGTGTGTACCTCGTCTGACTCCTTCTCCACGGACGCCTTCTTTGGTGGAGGAATGGCGTTCTCCAGGCTGCCGCCATCCCTGGCAGATATCGTCGGGTCCGGGAGACCAGTTGGAGGCAGCGACACGCCCGCCGGCCACTTGTTACGAGGTGGTGGAGTGATCTCCTTCTCGTGCAGGAGTGACCATTCCACGCCCGTTTGTCGTGTGTATAGCTCGATACGGGATATTGTCGGCTTCTTCGCCCAATCTGAAAGGGAAGTCACGCTTAATGAATGCAGGCATGCCCTCGTACGTGATAGACTTACATAGAATTGCGCTATCAATCTGGTCTGCGACCGCTTCTCGACGGGCCTGCGTCATATACATAGCGAGAGGGCTCCTCTCGGGAACGGTGTACGCAAGGATGCCTCCGACCTGCCCCAGCTCGCCCAGGTACATCGCGCGGTCATTGGCCTGGGAGAGGCGGTTCACCTCCGAGTACAGGCTCTGGGCCCGGTGGAGTAGTTGGGCGTTCGATAGTTCGGTGTCGCTCTCAGACATGTCCACATCTTCGCCATCTCCCGAGCTTGCCGTCCTGCCAGCCGCGGACAACAACGGTGGTTGCGGCCATGGCGAAGTTGAGCCAGGAGGATAGTAGGGGAGGGGTATCGTGCGCGCCGCCTCAATGAATGCCTGGATGCGGAGATTGAGTGCAAGATGGGTAGGGTCCGTCGACGTCGCGGGCCGGTACTTGAAGAGGTATATAGACGGCGGTATTGCGCCGGGTTCAGGCGTGTCCGAGAGCACCGTGGGGAAGTGCTTGTGGAGGAGTTCCGTCGCCTCGTCGATCCGGCCTGTCAGTATGTGGTTCCGGATGTCTAGCGGGAGAAACGAAAGGCTGAGCGCGCGGACAGCGGCGGGAAAGAGGGCGGCGCGCCTTTACGCAGCTCGCCCATGGCGAGCCTCTCTTCATGGGTGCGGAGCTCCTCTTCCGATGTCTTCTGCGGCTTATGGCCCGGGACGAACATCACTGCATCTTTGTCTCTGTCTGCCTCTCCGTCGACTGGCGTAACGCCGCACTCCTTCATGAAAGCGCGTGCGGCGCCTGTGTGGCAGTTGTGCATCAAGTAGTCGAGCACGAGGTCTTTCTAAATCGCGTTTCAGCCTTTTCAGGGTGGGCGGTGGGGTACCAGAGGCGGATTCACTCACCAGATATTGTGGGGTAGGGTTCATCACCTGTGCCCGCAACTCTGACCTACTGGTAGCCATGGCGAGATGGCTGGGAAGAGAAGAGATACGAACTACGTGGTTCGAACGGCACCGCGGGCGGTGGAACGGATACGGCCAGGCAGACACGCGTGTGCGGGTTCCCTCGCGACTTGGGTCGCGCCACCTGAGCCTCGGGCTCTGTCGCGCTATGTCCTCAGTCTGAAAGCGGACCTAGTGATCGAATTCTGCAGCCGAGAGACACACGCAAGTCGAAGTGGATGAGAACGAGCTATTGCTGGAGAGCGTGAGGACAAGAGAATGGAGGCCTGAGGCGGTCTGTGGCTGGATCCAAATAGGGAATGCAGTGGGCACTGGGCGAGGAGGGAGGGGTGCTAGGCGCCGGCTCTGGCGCGCCGCGATAGCACTCGCATTTAGCGGTGCCCGAGTCACCCTATCTCTCCCTGTTTAGCCTACCTCTTCGTCCTCCTCGCTGCTCTGCACGTTGCCGCCGCTGTATGCAACATCGTCCATGGCCCTCTCTGCGACATTCAGCGAACTCCTCGGTTACACATCCATCGCCTGTTGGCTCGGCGCTCAGTTCCCGTGAGTCCGGCATTTACCCCGCATCACCTGCCCCGCCCGCTGCTTCCCCCGCCCATAGAGGAAGCTAACATGAGGCAATTTCAGACAGGTCCTCGAGAATGTACGAAGGCAATCTGTCGATGGCCTCGCCTTGCCCTTCCTGATGAACTGGCTTCTAGGTGAGTTTCTGCAGTTGCCTCGCGATCTCACACGCCAATCGCGTGAGATGTCGCGTGCTTGCGGGGGATGTTAAGTGCGTCCCTGTATGCTAACCGTCAATGTTGCGGATCCATAGGCGATGCAACCAATTTGGTGGGATGCCTTCTGACACACCAGTTGCCCTTCCAGGTGAGTCGATCATTGCTTTTTCATGCCTGACACGACTGACGTTTTGCAGACCTGGCTTGCGACGTACTTCGTTTTCGTCGACTTCAGCCTCTTGAGTCAATACTTCTACTATCGCCGTATCTCCAAGAAGCCATCACGTCCCCCATACCTCCATAGCAGAGACCGCACGACCTCTGTAACAACACGTCGACTATCCATCGACCGCGGCGCCGGCGCGCCTCATTACCGCGCACTATCCAACGTCGCGGCGAATGTGGCCGCGACCGCAGCGCTGGCCGCACAGCAAGAAGAGCGATGGCATAGCGGTCGCTCCCACTCGATCGAGCCGCATTCGACCGCCTATGAGGACGACGAGGAGGTTTCCGAAGAAGCTCTGGCACGCCTCACCGAAAGCTTCCACTCAGAGGGCGGGCGCTCGGGAAGGCGGAAACATGTCGCGTGGGGCACAGACTCCTTCCAAGGGCATAGCCGACACTCAACAACATCGCCTCCGGGTCGCATGCATAGCTCGTTACACATGACCGCTCCTCCACAACCTATGGATGAGGCAGACCTTGTTGCGCGAGGTCGGCCACCGGTCAGGGCGGTGGATCTAGCTGAGATGGCAGACGACGAGTGGTTGAGCGCGAACACGAACAGGCGCAGCTCCCGTGCCAGTCGGAAAGGCGCGACTATGGTCTTTTTGGGAGTGTGGGCGCTGTTTGGGGTTGGGTCATTTGTGGGCGGACGGAAGGATGCTTCGTCTAGCGCTGTCGGGCACGCAGGGCGAATATGGACTCGAGCCGAGGTCCCTGTGGCTGCTGTCCCGGAGGTCGTCTCAGAATCTCATCTAGGCGATGCTATTCTCTCCGCCCAACTATCTGGGGAGCCTTCTGTGTTCCAATCGCTTTACAGCATTGGCGATGTTACCATCCTGGACGATCCTATCCCTCCACCAACCATAGAGCATGTCATTGGTAGAATCTCGGCGTGGATTTGCACAACGCTATACCTCACGTCACGGTTACCTCAGATCTGGAAAAACGTGAGTTAAGACCTTCCCCTAATATCGTGTCCTTCATGGAATTGATGTGCGTCTCTTAGTATGTCAGGAAATCTGTAGAGGTGCGATCGCCACAACGTCTTTCATACACTCTAGCTGATAGTCGTACTTCGGTTCGCAGGGCTTGTCAATCTACCTATTCATCTTCGCATTCCTGGGCAACTTCTTCTACGTCTCCTCCATCCTCGCGTCGCCCAACATGCAGCTCCCGGAGCCGGAGGCATCGGCATTTATACGCGAGAGCATCCCGTGCGTCCCTCTTCGTTCTACCTCCCATCTTGTCCCCGCCCACTTACCGGTGTCATGGATAGATACCTGCTGGGCAGTGGCGGGACGCTCATCTTCGACGTCACCATCGTTTGCCAGTCCTTCCTATACAAGCCCAAACCGGCCAGCAGGGGGCGGGGCGTCGCCCGTTCGTACAGCGAAGAAGAGGCAGGTCTTCTCGCAGCGGCGGGCGCAGAAGGGTCGCCGGTGGCAGCCCGCCGGCGTACGGGAAGCGTCACCAGGGAGCCCGCGCTGTGAGCCTCGGACGCATCACTGGTTTTCTTGGGACTTGATAAGCCTACGTGTAGTTGTACGGGGGATACCGCGGTACTATTATTGTCTAATCCCAGAATGCTACATACTACATCGTATTCGTACATCTTGTATGTCTTCGTCCGGCCCCTGCGCCGAACGCCTCGAGTGGTTTCCAGCGGACGTCCCTGTGTTCCAGCTTGCGGTGTGGCCAGTTAAAGGTCTATTCCAGACCAGCGTATCGCACGTCGGCGTTCGCGTCGAGCCATGCCATCCACTTCTTCAGAAACGGGCTGCCATGCTGTACGGTCGAAGAGTCGCCGACGACACACTGCGGGTTGTGAGTTCAAGCTGATATCATGAATACATTGCAGGGCGTCCGCTCACTAGATGTCGACGAGCCCGAGTCATCGCCACTGCATTCCTGTTAGTTTTATTGTACATAGTACGGCGAGGAAGACATGCGCACCGTTCAGCCTGCGCTTGTCCTTCAAGAAACCCACCTCTCGCTGCGTGCAGTTGATATGATTTTTGAACATGCCCGAGCGAAAGGGGAGAACCGTGCGCACCTTTTCGTTACTGCGTACGAGGCTAATGACAATGGCCTCTTTCTCTCGTCCTTGCATCCCGTCCACGGTGCCGATCTCTAGTTCTGCGCCGAAGATGGGACGGAGAAGGGAGGTCAGGAGTGTCACCTGCGCCTGGTAGCTGGTTCGAGCCCAATGACTATCAGAACGACACGTGTGTGAAGCGTCCTCAAGAGGACGTACGGGGTGATAACCGCGATTTGGGAGGGTAGGACACCCGCGCCAACCTAGATGAGGGTGAGCCGTCAACACTGCATATTTGCCACGACTGATCAAAGGAGACGCACCAGTTGGTCCAGCCACATCTTGACCACGGACGCCTCGTTCTCGTTGCACCGGCTCCCCTCGTCGCCATCGCCCTCGACACGTTCAAAGTACTCGCAGCCAGCGGTATCGTAGAACACGACAGGCGTCGCCAGTATCTCCTTCTCGTCTTCCTCAGAGTCAGCCTTGGCGTTCGGGAGGTCGCGCAATAGGTGAGACGCGACCGAGGAGTGTGAGGTGAGTTTCGAGTGGTACATAACTTTCGACGGGAAAGTGGCAATCTGCTTGTGCATCCTGTAGAGGATGTCAGTGTCAAGCATGTAATGTTACCAAGGAGAGTGAGACCGATATTGGACGGTGAGCATGCGCTTGATCCCGGGGCCGTACATCTTCTCGAGCCGCTCAAATAGCGTCGTTTCCAGAGTGGAAGGCGGGCGGAGCACCGCCTGCGAACCCGCCTTCCGCGGGTCTCTCGGAACGGCCTTGACAGATTCCTCTGGGTCAGCAGCAATCTCAGGGTCGCCGTCCTCGTCGCTGGAACCCGATGCGTCTTCGTCCGGTTTGGCGTCCTCCGCGGGGGCTTCTGCTACCTTTTCAGAGGAACTCTTCGACTTCGATGCCTTTGTAGCAGCGGGTTTCTTGTCCTTTAGTTTGTCGGATGATACGCCAGACTTGGATTTCTTCTTGTCGTGCTTGTCTAGTGAGATGATCGTGGGAGGGAGCTGCATGGGGTCTCCCGCGAGGATCAACTTTTGCGCTTTGAAGATAGGTACCCAGCAAACCTGCGGCAGCGATGTCAGCATACATCGAGAAGACGTCGAAGTGAGGAGATCATACAGCTTCCAGTGCTTGGGTCGCTTCGTCGATGATGACAACGTCAAAATTCTGGCTCCAAAGCTGCCTGCCTCCGGAGGAGTGACATGTCGCGAGCACGACCTGTGCATCCTTCAACACGCTCCGGACTACACCGCCCTCCCGATGGCGATACCTATAGTCCGTCGCTCAGTCATGAAATGGGATCAAAGTGTGCTTGCAGACTCACTCCTTCCGCAGTGCTCTCACCTCGTCCCACATCTTCTTCCGCTCGAGCCCTCGGGGTCCTTTGCCTTTAGCGCCCTTCCCCTTCCCTGAAAGCACACCGAGCGCAGTCTCGAGCTCGTTCTTCACGTCTTTTGCCAATGCAGCCTGTATGCCGATGACAGCGTAAGATGGGCTGAGAAGTTGTCCAAAATTGCCACTCACTTCATCGCTACGGCTCGCCTGGACCTCCAGCGTTGCCTCTATCACGTTCTCGTGTGCCATAACACGGGCGGGGTGGCCGATGCGCGTTACTTTCAGCTTCGCGCCGCCCTCTGGTGCAGGTAGAGCTAGGAGTCTCTCTAGGATGTTGTCGACAGACATGTTGGAGGCGCCACACACAAGCAGTCGCAGCGGCTTCGGATTGGATGGTGTGGCAGAAGTGAGCTGACGAACGAGCTCTATGAGTGTGTGCGTCTTTCCGGTGCCTTCACCATGTCAGCCCACGGATTGGATCGCGATTAAGTATATGGCTTTACCTGGAGGACCATGAATACACGCTACTTCTTGAGACCCGAGCGCGAAACGAATGGCTTCTTGCTGGCTCGAATTGAGGGATTTGTCAAAGAAAGTCAGGTCCTTCACCGGTACTCGTTCTGACGGGGCCGTCATGCCCATGAGCACCCGAATGAGGCTCGTCATCTTCGGCAAGAATTTGTCCTCTTTCTATCGGTCATTGAGCTGTGGTATGAAGCTCGCCCGCATCGTGAAACTTACAGCATCAGAATTTGGCAGGATCAGCTTCTCCAGCTGATCTAGTGCCTTGTCCATCCTAAAGCAGGCCAGATGCATACATGAGCGTGTGTCTGCGTCCGGTCTCCGCTCTTGTCCTACCTGTCATATGTGACACTGTTAGCAAGTTTGACCACGCGACAACGTTCAGGGATGTTCAAATCTTCGCCGCTTGTCTCTGGAGGATCTACGGCAATGACGATCCTAGTGTCAGATACCTTGCGGGCATTGTAGGTAAACTAGTGCGGGCAAAAGGTGAGGATAATCACCTTATACACAACACCCTCGACGCCATCATCTTTCGCTTTGTCGACTGCACCTGCTTTCTTGGGCTTTGCGGTCTTCTTCGAGGCAGCAGAAGTCGTGTGCTCTTCAATACGAGCAAGATCGCCTGGCCTTCGTCAAGTTCTCAATACCACTACGTAGTATACACGCAAAAACATACCTCAGTGAGTGTGGAGGAAATACCGGGGTGCTGTGATATGCGGTGGGTCGCTCGAGCTCCACGAGACTAGAGGTATGAAGGCGATTAGCCTTGAATGACTATCGGGAACGTCGGAGAAAGCATACGTCTTCCCCCCGAGACCAATCCCGACAGATGTGGTCCCGAGGCCGCACAAAGCAAGGCCTTTCTGCTCGAGCAGCTTGGGCGCGCAATTAGAGAGCAGCAGGGAAGTGCGCTCAATCTCGGCCTCTCGCTCCCGCTTGAGCAGCTCGCGATGCCTTGTAATAAACGCTTGCAGTTGTTCCTCGCTCGCCATATCTACAGAGCCCGTGCTATATGCAAGTCTGTGCCTTGCGTGGGTGATGGCTGGGGTGAGAGACTCAGAGGACCTCCCAGGGACGACGCGCGGCGATCGCTGGACGCGAGCCATAGATCTGATCGGGAAGCGCGGTCACATGCTGAAATTGGCAACAATCTCGCGTCACGCTTTCGGGCTACAATACGCGAGCCGCGTCGCGTCGCGTCAAGTTGCTGCAGCATTGCACTTTCTCCATTCCGCCAACACCCTTGCCCCACGTACAGTCGAATTTACCACGAACCACACGATGCCTCTCAAGCACCGCGGATACGGCGCATACATCACCTGCGACGGCCGAGAACTGGAGCAGTTCCAAGTCAAGGTCGAGAGTGACAAGATCGTGTCGTGCTACGTACCTGGCGACATGGGGACTGTAAGTCAAGACTGAAGGTCAATGGAGGTACTCTAACGCAAGGAATTAGGACTATAAAGTGCACTGGGTAGACTCTGAGCCACCGACCCATCTTTCGGTGGAGGTACGCACCGATGGACGCAGGATAGGAGTCGTATCCCACACCAAAGGGTCTTCGAAGAGCACCCACCCTGGGCTCCGTGTACCCCTAGATACAAACTGCTCGTCCAAGTTTCTACATGTTCCCAACGTAGGTGAGGCAATGTACAACCCTCTCGTAAATGCGCTTTCTCACCTAGAAGGCAGACGATGCTCTTCCCGCTGCATACAGTGAAGAACTGGGCACCATTGAGATTCGACTACGACGTGTGCGCGATTTCATTGCAATCCCATTCCGTCCAAAACCGTCCGCCACCTCCGGTCCCCGCGGGCGCCCCGGGAATATTAGCAGCGCCAGCAGTAGCAGAGGGCCCTCGAAGAGCGCTTCGTAAGTCCTTCTTTGCGCCAACTTTTCTCAATTACTTAGGTGCGCAGTGTTGGGAGCAAAAAGGAAAACCAGCCAAAGTCGACTGTTCTGCGCCCTATCCTTATCGACGACAAGCCGTACGTTGTCTTTCGGTTCTTATACCGCCCGTCGGGTACGTCGACCCCTCTCAGAGACATGCCGTTGATTTAACAACTTATACGATGGCGACAGAGGTATTAGAGGCTAATGGTGTCAAGCCTTCCGGTCACCACCATAGACCCAACAAATCCGTCCCCGTGCCTCCTGCATCAAGACGCCGGAAACGAGCTTCGGGCGAGGCATCGTCAAACCTACCAGTTCAGGAGGAACTTCAACAGCCACCCTCGAAAAGGCGTCGCCCTAGCTCGGAAATACCAGAACAAGCTGAGCCGGAGCCGTTCGCCTCGGGGTCCCGCTACGAGGATAACGAGGTGAGTGTGTTGCGATTGCTTCCGTTTGTGTATGTCGTTGACATTTTTTTTTGACTGGCGGAAGATGTACCTTGACGTCGGTCATAGCTCCGCCGACCGGGAGAATGTTTATGATGACGCCATGGACGACGTCAAATCCTCTGGACAGGATGGAACCTCCGATATGTTACGTTCCTCTCCGCCTGTGCCTGGCACGTCCACCGTGGACATCACAGAAGACAGCGAAGTCGAGGAGGAGAGACTCGTGGAGGTGAGTAGATCACACATCAGCCTCCGATTCCCGGTGTGAAACGTGGCGTATGTCAGGTGCACCTCAGTTCGCGCAACGGGTTTGCATTACCGGAATCTAGCGGCAAGGGCTCGATGACCAGGGCATCAACTCCATTGGTCAAGAGGGAGTCGAGTCCGGTGCCAGTGAAGAGGGAGCCGTCTCCGGAAACACCTGGTCCTATTAGTTCTTGGCCAGAAGCAACTGGCGAGATAGACATAACGCCTAAGATCGAGGATTGCGGATACGAAGAGGAGTCTGTCGTGGAGGTGCGTGTAGCCCGGCAGAGAGCGTCATCGCTCCAGTTTGACGCGACGCGACTGAACACTCATCCTAGGTGCATCTGAACTCGAGTAATCAGCGGGCTATATTTGGGGAGCAGTCCTTTAGGCGAGTCAAGCAGGAGGCAGTCAAGCAGGAAGAGTGTCCTCCTGAGCCAGTAAGCGTCCTTTACGAACCTGCAACCCCAACTATCAAGTATGAAGAGCCTGAAGAGACTGTGGTCGAGGTACGTGAACGTAAAGTTTGTGCTTACGCTACGGTCATCATCTCTCTTTCCGCTCGCGCAGATCCATATCAGCTCCAAGGACATACGGAGTGCCCTTGACAATGACAAGGCAAGAAAAATGAAGGCGGAAATCACGGAACGATAGACATCACGGCGGTCATGATGTTGCTGTTTCTTTTGAAAGGCCCAATGTGGTGAATGCATATTCTACATCTCACATAGTGCTACAGAACGGTTACACGGTTCTGCACGACGTTATCCTGTATTATATCGAATCGTGAGGCAAGTCGGAAGCGTACGCGTTGACTGGCGCCATACAAAATGAGCCTTTTTAAACCGAAACCTTAATGGCTTGGCGCCCTTACGTATCCGAGTCCTGGCATAGATCAACCCCGTGCCTTTCGGACTCAACTTACGCTTAACACTCACTCAGAGGAACACCGTTCGTCCTTCAGCCTCAGGTCTCCGAAGGCGAACTAGAGCAGACTCCACCTATAGCTGGCCCGGCACAGACGTGGGCACGATATACAAGTCTTCGTGTCGCATTGCAAGCCATCTTCTGCCCTGCAGTAAGCTACTAATTGCAAGTACCCCTATGACTAGTATATACGATCACTGACCGTCGTTTCGTTAGCCTCGGCACCAGTACCCGACTTCACTGCTGTCTCTTGCTGGGAATGCCTCTCGTTATCAATGAGATCTCTGTGCACATATCCAGCAACGACAACGAGCTAGAGATCTTCTCCTCCACATACGATGATGAAAACACGGCAACAGGTTGGATTGCCAGTGAGGTTTCGAAGGTGCTATGGGAACCCTTTGAGCTTCCATAATCTGGGTTAACAGGTTTCCAGGAGTTCGCAGTACATTGGATGGACCGTACAGGCAAAGAGAACCTGACTGTCGCTATACATGTCGATGGACGCTTCGCTCAACGACTGAGTCACCGGCCGTGCGATACGACTAAGAAGTGTGACGGCGTATACGCGTCAGAGATCTCTTTACGGCCTTTCACATTTTCTGAGTTAGTTCTCATCGGTGCGTCGTTCAAACGTTTGCGCCTCGTGCGCTGTTCACAGGGGGCGGTGGTCTGATTACCCCCTAGACGATGATGCCCTCTTGGGCACAAAGAACACTAGCGATAAACTTGGTACTATTGAGGTCCTCGTGACGCGCTGTGAGGGGTTTTCCGTTGCGACTGAGCCATTCCGGGCATCAAAATTCGACGACATTGGGCCCATCCACGAGAAAAGCAAGAAGGCCGGCGTCCACGCTGTCACGTATGAATCTAATCTTCGATACGTTCGACAGTGCTCTCACATCGCCTCTTTCCATAGCCTCGGCGATGTGAAATCGATACAGTGTGTTACCTACCTGAAAGACTTCGGGACAGAAAAAGAGCCCTGCGCTCGCTTCGTATTCCGTTACAGACCCATAGGTAATACGCTCACGCAGATACGTCCAAGTTATGATTCCTTTCTGACATTTGCATGTAGACCTTCTACGGGCACACGGCCTTGCGCCCCCGGCGCCGAAGCCCTCGAAGCGCGGGGCCGAATCGCAGGATCCCGACGATGCCCCCGGACCCAGTGATCCCAAGCGCCAGCGTCAGGAGCCTGGAGTCAAGTCTGAGACTCTGTCCGATGACGAAGAGGACGAGAATTCATTGGAGGTGGGTCCTGCGGTTGTACTCTTTGGAAACGTCCGTCTCAAGCTCGCGGCAGGAGCAACTTGCGTTACTTCAAAGTCGCCTGGAGAAGAAGCGTGCCAAGAAGACGAATGCAGTGGTCAAGCGGGAGATGTCGCCCATCCGTGTCCCGATCGCCTCAGACGATGAAGTGATCGACTTGACCAGCTCGCCCTGAAAAGGTGCTGGCTTCGGCCCCAGACGTTATATGCAGATGTTTTGTGCATCTTCACGGTACCGTTTCTTCATTCCAAGGCATATCATCGCTTTCGCTAGTTCATTCTTGCTTTCGATCGTACCCTCTACCCTTGATTTATCCTACTCCCACATCATAATGGTGATCTTGTTTGCTGTCGCATGCAATATAATCGTTTTTCTGACACGACGAGTGCTGTGATATATCACGAAGAGCACACAGGAAAGTAGGATTGAAAGACATACGGACGCCCGTTCGGCGCACTACGAGTCTGCATTCTCAGGTACAATGCGCTATAAAAATATTCAGTACACGTAGGGAATCAACCTGTACGGTGTCGTCTTGCTCCACGCCTGCCACTCCTCCCCAAACTCCTTGCTCAACACCTCGTCCTCCTTCGGGATACGGCTGCACAGCACGTAGGTGACGAACGCCAAGTACCCCACCACGGCCCCCGCGCCCACCTTGCCCGCGCGCGAGTCCAGCAGCCCGCTCGTAGCGATGTACGAACCGGGGCCCAGCAGAGCGAGCGTGTTCCCGGCGACCAGCAGGAGCCAGCCGGAGTAGCTGGGGTGGCGGACGATGGAGTACGGGCCCGTTGTGATGAGCTTGTGGCCGTCCTGCACGGACATCTGCCAGCTGAAGAAGCGCCCGAGCGCGCGGTGGCAAGCGATCCGGATGAGACCGCCGGTGGTGGCCAGTGCGGAGGCCACGATGAAGAGGGGTGAGGTGTAGAGTGAGGTCGGGCGCGCGCTCGTGCTGGGGAAGAGGAACGCAAGCAGTCGGTCCGATACCGCGGAAGGGAAGTGTTCAGCTAAGAGGGCGGCCGCCTCTGCGGCAGCTACCCCACAGATTGTTGTCTGTGATAAGGATTAGAATGTAGCTTGCAGAATATGCACGGACAACATACGCGGAGGATGAAAGCGAGTTTGACCATCACATTAGGCGTCCACAGTTGGCCTAGCACATCGCCTTTAGAGAACCTCGCTCGCTCCTTAGGCTGCGCGATCGGCGTAGGAGGCTTCATCCCATGGTAAGTGCACACCGCGTTTGACAAGAGCAGCGGCACTTTTAGCAGGGGCGTGACGACAACTGGCGATAGGAGGAGTGACATGTTGCAACCCGGGGGATATTGAGGGAGGGAATTGGTGAGAGCCCGACGCAAAGAACGCGTTCTATAAGAGCCTTGCGATATGGCCTACGCCCTTCGGCGTCGGCAAGCAGTTGGCCGTGTGACGTTCCAAGGATAGTCTTGCACAGTCCCTGGGAAATCATGAATGTCTGTATGCACTTCGCGAAGCGAGTCCGGTGCTGATAATTCAGATATCTTCAGCTCGAACGGCTGCCGTTGAGGCCCATGCAAGAAGCTTGCCGTTTGACAGCATGGGAACTCCGCAACCTATGTCAGCAAAGTGCTTGGAAGATAAACCATTAGCCCGGACATCGGCTACCACTGGCGGTACCGCTGTTCTTGAATGCTTCCAGCCTGGAGGCTGGTCCACTGGAACTCACAGTGGTCATGCGTGTGATTTGTGTCGCGACGTCTAGAACTCATCCGTGAGCGGGTAGTACGTTACTGTACGTATGCACGATCAACACGATAGGGCGACGCACCGAGGGTATGAATAGGTATTGACGCTGCAATCGTGCGTGCTATCGAGAAACGAAGCTCAAGCCGCACGTAGACCAGTGTATCTGGCCTTCCTCGCACTCTAGACAATTGCCGGTGTGCGGAAGGAGACAGCGCGGCGAACGTAGTGGACTCCGCTGACAACTTCTTGAAAGGGCAGCGGACCTGGACGGTAGCGTCGAAACTCAATTTCGTCAGCGGCTCCCGGCAACCCGGCCCGCCACGTTATCCCAACGGTTGCGCCTGCAGCCTGCAGCAGCTTTCAGATCCTCTCGCTCACCTCCACCTGCCTATCACTTTCGCCACATCAACCACAATGGCACCTCGCACAACAACAAAACGCGCGGCCACGTCTGCCTCCGACACGCCCTCCGCAGCAGAGGGCTCGCGCAAGAAGACGCGCTTCGTCGAGCCGTCCGAGGACCCCGCGAACTTTGCTGAGGAGGTCGACGCCGCGCTCGAGAACCCGTCCGCGCGGCGCAAGGGACGCGTGAACGTGGAGGGGTACGACTCGGACTCGAGCGACGACGGCGAGGGCGTCGTGAACAGCCGCAAGCCGGGCGCCGCGGGGGAGGACGGTGCGGACGAGGACGAGGACATGTTCGCGATCGGGGACAAAGAGGAGAAGGATGGCGCCGCCGCCGGCGCGAAGAAGAAGAAGGAAGAGTACATGCGGCTGGGCGACATCGAGGGGCAGGAGTTCGGGGGCGGGGACGACGGCGAGGACGGCGACTCGGAGGAGGACGCGGAGCCGGAGGACGAGGACGAGGCGGCGCGGCGGAAGAAGGCGGGCATGGGCTTCGAGCTGTCGTCGTTCAACATGCGCGAGGAGATGGAGGAGGGCAAGTTCGCGGCGGACGGGACGTACGTGCGCACGTTCGACCCGCACGCGGTGCATGACCGCTGGATGGAGGGCATGGACGAGAAGGAGATCAAGAAGGCGCGCAAGCTGCACAAGGCGCAGGCGCGGCACCAGCGGGAGCTGCAGGAGGCCGAGGAGCGCGAGTTGCGGGAGCTCGGTGGGAAGGACAGCATCGAGCAGCAGCTCGTCGGCATGCTGAAGAAAGGCGAGACGGTCCTCGAGGCCCTGCAGCGGCTCGGTGCGAAGGCGAAGAAGAACGGTGGTGGCGCCAAGAAGAAGTGAGTTCTACTTGCGGCATGCGTGTCTTCGCAGAACTGACAGTGCGTACTCGCCAGGCCCAACAACAAGACTAAGAGCGACCCTGTTGCAGGAGCGATGGAGGTCGACAGCACACCAAAAGAAACATCCGAGATCGACCAAATCACCCACCTCGCGTCGACGCTTCTCTCGCTCGGGGACACCGATATCTACTCCAAGACGTACGAAGAGCTCGTACGCGCCATACGCGCCTCGGGCAAGGTTGACGCCAACTGGATCCCGCCCTCCGCAGACGTGAAGTACGAGTACAAGTGGGACGTGCCGGAGGCAGGCCAGGCGGGCGAGGTGTTCGGACCGTTCGGCGAGGAGGAGATGCGGGCGTGGCACAGCGCGACATACTTTGGCCCGAACGGGGAGAAGGTCAAAGTGCGCAAAGTCGGCGGTGACTGGGGCAGCTGGAAGGAGGTCGTTTCATAAAGTACGCCGACTATACCCTCTTGGTTTCTCATTCGTGCAAGAATCTGTGCTTCCGAAGATGCGACGTGTAATACTATATGTATCTCTAGTCGACAGTGCTAATATCGCGTGTGCTATCGGTGTAGGCTACCAGGGCTATCTACAAATACAATCCATGCGAGGTCCATCTGCCAGTCATTCGTGACCAACGAAGAGAATACAAGTACAGTGTACACTACCTTAAAGGGAGAACGTGCCAGACGTGCCGCCTAATGACTGATGTACTGGAACGCGAAGGACACCTCCGGCAGTCCCGTCTCCGCGCGCAGCAAGTCGTCGTGGTTGTTCTTCAGCTCCGCGTTCGTGAAGTGATTCCACCTATCGACACACCCATCCCATCATCAGCCACCGCACACACGTACGACAAAAAATCACAGAAAGACACGTACGTGCTCGCGTCGCCATACAGCAGCGCCTTCGCCTTGATGAACTGCCGCCCGTCCTTGCAGCGCTTGCACTTGAACGTCTCGTGCGTCTCGCAGAGCGTGTTCTCGTTGAAGAGGAACAGCTTGCGGAGCGCGTCGATCGAGAAGTGCCGCTCTGCGTCCTCCTTCTCGTCGACGACCGCGGACGAGAGCGCCTGTTTGTTTGCCTGCCGCTGGAAGATCTTCTCCTCGATCGTACCCGTGGAGATAAACCGGTACACGAAACCTGCGACCACATGGATGAGGATGGGCCAAGGCGGAGAAGGGAAAACTGGTACGCACATTCCTTCTTCTGGCCGTCACGCCATACTCGGGCGAGAGCCTGCTGATCTGCCGCAGGATTCCAGTCTGCAGAAAAGGGTGAGTGATGGCTCCAAGACATGGCGTTGCAACATACCGGGGTCGAAGAGGATAAGGCGGTTTGCACCGATGAGGTTTATACCACATCCACCGGCTTTGCTACTAAGCAGGAAGATGAACTCCTTGCCGTTCGGATCGTTGAACGAGTCGACGAGCTTCTGTCGCTTGTTGATTGTCATCGTGCCGTCCAGACGGAAGTGACCGTACCTAGAAGTGCATAGATAAATATGTGGATAGAGAGAGCAGAACGGCCGCTTACTTCTTGCTGCGACATAGTTTCTCGAACAAGTCCAGTGTCTGGGTGTAATTACTAATCAAGACGATCTTGTCGTTCGTCTCCGTGTGTATGCGGTGAAGGAACCTATAAACTAGTTTAGCACCTCCTCGCTTTGGTTTGGCGGATAGGCATACCGCTCGAGCACCAAGAACTTTCCTCCCCACTCGCAATTCACGCCCTGGTTCCGGCCCTTGTCTCGTCCCGTCGCACCGGCGCCGGTGAACCCTTCAGGGAGTAGCTTCTCGGAACCTCGAAGGTCGCCGGGCAAGTCGAGCAGTTCCGGGTGATTACAAAGCTTCTTGAGAATGTTGATTGCCTTGAGTGGCTGCGAGTCTGTGCCGCGGAGGAGCGCCTGGATCTCGGGCGAAGAGATGAACAGCCGGTAGAGTGACAGCTGGAAGTCAGACAGCTTGCAGAACACGACCTGCTCGTACTTGACGGGCACTGTGTGGGGTCATTGGTGAGTACGATGAAGTCAGTGATGACACTGCCGAAAAGATACATACAGTATTTCGATAGCAGGTCGTTCGTGCGCCGGATGATGAACTTGGCGACAAGACCTCCGAGTTCTTTCAGCTTCTTCTCACATTCGCCCTTCGCTGCGTCCGTTGCATCCGCATCACGGCCACGAATGATAGCGTTCTCGAAGTTCTTGCGGAAGTCGTTCTTTGAACCCAGGAAGTTCGGGTTGGCGAAGTTGAGGAGGGAGAAGTACTCCGAAAGATCGTTCTAACGGCGATCGTTAGTAAAGTTTAAAGCGTTGTAGACGGTACGTTCATACCTGGATGGGAGTACCAGACAGAATGACTCGCCGCTTAACATTGAGACCGTTCAAAGCTTGGAATGTCAGTGATTCTGGGATGATCGTGAGCAAGTGGTTTACGTCAGTGCGTAGGTCCGATACATACCAGAGTTCTTCAGTCTGTGACCTTCGTCGCAGAGCAGCAGCCCAATCGCACAGTTGGCCAGATGTACGGATAAAGTACGCAAGGTCTCGTATGATACGATCATCACTGAGAACGCGTCAGATTTATCTCCAGATATATAGGAGATCGAACTTACCTGGCTGCGAGACGTTGCGTCCACAAGACGCAACCCAACGGGCCACTTTCTCCAGCATCTCGGCTTTGCCTCCCTTCCCATCGATAGCCAATGCAGAGATGGCGTCCTTCCCAAGCCACTTCACTGAACAAGGATGAGCTCTGCTCCTACTAACCATCACACAGAGGGGACCAACCAAGTTCGTTCGCCCAATTCTTTACCAGACTTGAGGGACAAGCGATGATACACTTCTCGATCGTAGGACGTCCAGCGTGTGGCGATTGCTTCAGAAGAGTCCAGAGAAGAGCAATGCACTGCAGGGTCTTGCCAAGACCCATCTCGTCGGCCATTATACAACCATATTGATTCTCCACGACCATGCCGGTTGTGCACCGATACAGGAACTTGTATATGCATGAGAACATAGAGCCTGTTACGGCGGGGACTAGTGCGACGCACCTTGACACCCTCGACTTGATGAGGACGTAGTACCTTGGTCAATCGCGGGTCGATGACCACAGGAACCTTATGCGCGTGCCTCTTCTTGTCCTTGCCCCCTCCCAGGAGCTCCTTCAGGCTCTTGTGCGGGTTGTACATACCAGCGCACTTCTCCTGAGCTTCCTTGAGCGCCTTCTCCTTGGCTTCCTCCTTCTCGCGCTCCTTGCGCTCCTCATCTGTCTCTCGGTCGTCGATAGTGGGATCATAGAGAACGATGGCATGGTCCTCCATGGGATCGTGAAGCGGCCGGGGGATGATATTCGCAAGCGGTCGAATACCAAGAGCAATGTTCGTCTGTATAGTGGGTATCACATCGCCGTCCTTGTTGCGCATCTCGGGTATGGAAAAGCGGTGGGATATATGGCCGAATGGCTTAGGCTTGTATACGGGGTAGTGCTTGATGTTGTTGTCAAGAGGTCGCTCGAAACCGTCATTCTTGCCGCCCGATTTCTTCTTCTTCTTGGGCGCACCCTCATTCTCGCTCCCCGAGTCGTCCGAGCCTCGTTGCGCGTCCTTGTAGGAGACCCGTTTGCGTTTGCGCTGAGGCTCCTCGCGACTGCCAGCGGCGGGAGTGGGAGGTTTGAACGGCTTATTGATGCGAGAGCTCTCCTGGAACCGGTCCATGACCTTGCCATCTGGCGTGACCGGCGCGCGTCGCAACATGGCGGAAACGGAGGACAGAGATGGTGGTAGAAGAGACGAAAGGGACAATCAGGCTCAGCCACAGCTCAGCCACGGGCTACACGCGACGCGCTGACATAAGGAACGCGACGCGCGTCTGGGCATGTGACCGCATCTCTCGCGCAATTGCACAGGCGCCCGACATGACGGCAAAAGGGCTGGGCCGCCGGAGAACGCCTCCGCCGACCTTGGCGAAATTCAAAGTCTCCGAGCACCCGGCAGGAACAGCTCACGATCAACCGCATGCACATCTGTGGTGATCCAGATCTAGAGAGACCGCACCCAGGGCGACCAAAATATTAATGCATCGGTTGGTCGAGCCGGACTCCCAGCTCATTTCTTTCTTCCAACCATGTCGTCGAATGCCTTCCAGTGGTCCTCAGTGCGGTCGACACCGGCTGAGGGACGGACGTTCTCGCGCTCTCTGGGCCCCGCCGAACATAGCTTCTTCTACGACCGCATCCTCAACGGAACCGCCGACATCATCTGGCACTATACCCTCGAGGTCACAGACCCTGCCCAAGGCTCCCTCCTCTTCGGCGAGCAAAATGTCGCACGCGCATGGGCGACGGTCAAACAGCACTACCCTCTCCTAGCTTCGCGCATGGAGCCTCAGGCCGACGGGTCGATCAAATTCTACGTTGAGGAGCGTGCTCTGTCGCAGCATAAGCAAGATGAACTCACGGTGCGCACCGTACGCTCTGCAGACACAGCTGCGACTGTCATCCGGGACGGAATCCGCGACAAGCCGACGGAGGCCAGCCATATCATGACCCGGGTATTCGTCTTCGCGCGCGCGGACAAGCCGGGCACGTACGAAGTGCTCTTCCAAGCTGCCCATGCGATCTCGGACGGCATATCTGGCGCAACCCTCGCACGGACTTTCTTCGACGTGCTGTCTTCGCCGCCCATCCAGGCGCCTGCATTGGAAAAGAGGCTCGCTATGGCTGTCCCATCTAACGTCCTGAACCCCTCCTTGAAAATGAGCCTCGCGCGTCAGAGGTGGCGGCGTGCCATCGGGAAGGTCACCTTCTTCAACATGCGCAAAAGACTAGCGGTGAGCCGCCCTTGCATCTATGTATTCATGCTGTATATACTGACTTATGCAGGGAGGACACACCCTACCGCGGACGATCACCGAAGAGACATACCGCACGCCCGCAACCACCGCGCGCGTCTTCGTCCGCATCAACCCCGCAAGCACCCGCACCATCCTCGCCTCCTGCAAAAAGCACAAAGTCACCTTCGGCGCCGC